>JAQQSZ010006582.1:0-13552 GCA_028646595.1 Phalanger gymnotis
GGGTCTCCTTTAGCAAGTCATTGACTTCTTTTTCATGGTTTTCTCTCATCCTTCTCATTTGTCTTCCCAATTTTTCCTCTACTTCTCTTATTTGCTTTTCCAAATCCTTTTTGAGCTCTTCTCTGCCCTGAGACCAGTTCATGTTTCTCTTGGAGGCTTTTGTTGTAGGCTCTTTGACTTTGTTGATTTCTTCTGGCTGTATGTTTTGGTCTTGTTTGTCACCAAAGAAAGATTCCAAAGTCTGAGACTGAATCTGGGTGCATTTTTGCTGCCTGGCCATGTTCCCAGCCAACTTACTTGACGCTTGAATTTTTCAGCAGGGTATGACTGCTTGTAGAGTAAAGAGTTTTATGTTCTAAGCTTGGGGGGGATGCGCCAGCTCTGCCACACCAGCACTCCTCCTCCCCAAGAACTCCCAACCTGGACTGGACTTAGATCTTCAGCAGGCTCTTCACTCCTGCTCTGATCCTCCACTTAATTCCTCCCACCAGGTAGGCCTGGGGCTGGAAGCAACTGCAGCTGTAGTTCTGTAGCTGCCCCACCTCCACTGCCTCCCCGGGGGGGGGGGGTGGCCAAACCGCAAACTCCTTCTTTCACTTTGTCCCCAGCAGGTTTTCCCACTAACCTTCTCTGCTGTCTTTGGTGTTTGTGCGTTGAGAAGTGTTGAATATTTATTAACTTGACTGCTGCTGTCAGGTCCTCATTTGGACCCTAACAACAGCTTCCAATAGGTCTGTCTGCCAAGACTTTTCCCACTCCAACGTCTCCTTCACACCATTACCAGATAAGTTTTCTCTTCAACAGATTTTTCCACATCATTTTTCTGTTCAAAAATCACTAGTGATTTCCTATGATCTAATAAGAAAAGCTCAAATATATTTTCTTAGGATTCAAGGTCCTCTATATTCTAGTTGGACTTTTCCTCTTCTATTGTCATGCATTCTTCTCCCTTCCAGCTAGTTTCTGTATTTTTCAAAGAAGCCAGTTAGTCAAGACTACTTTTAATGGATCCTGTATCTTCCTCCTACCAGGCTTTGTTGTTCACCCTGATTCTGAAGTATTAAGGGTCTTCTCTCCCCCTAATACTACTATTGACATTCATGCTTTAAAGTTTCACTTCCTAAGGCAAGCCATCCTAGAATGCCCTATTCCTTTATTACCTTTTCACTATCAGGTCTTTGTTTTGGATCTGTCTTATGAACTTATGTTTCATTTCTTTTTTCAGCACAGTTATTTATGTGTCACATTCCCATATCAGATTATATGTTCTCTGAAGGCAAAGACTATATTGTCTAAACTTTGTACCTAGCAGCAGTCACTTAAAAATATTTCTAGAAATGCAGGGTTATGAAGGCACAGCAGTTGTTGACTTTATTCTAAGGAATAATCACCACCTAAATCCATCATTATTTCTCAAAACCCAAGATCTAAAACAGTTTTTAGTAGCCCTATCAAACAAAACTCTTTCAGAGGAAAAATTAATAATAAGGGGAATACAAAGTCACACAGGAACAAAAGACCCTCTTTCCCTCCCTCTCTCCAACCCCTTCCCTCCAAACCCCGCCCCCTTTTTCCAATACACCAAGACACTGTCACCTTCCTACCTAATTCTCCTTCCTTCTACATCAAACTGCAAGGCGACAACACTTTAAAAAAAAAAAATAATGGGAATGTAAAGAACATTAGCCCAGAGGCCTCTCTACTAACTTGGACCTGACCTTGACAGGACTTTTTGGAGTAGTCAAAAGACTGGTGAATGCCTAGGGCTATTTCCTAACCAATCCACAGTTCAGGTATCCACCCACCCATAGAGTATCTATACTTTCTCTCTCTAAGTCATATCAAGCAATCTTTCATCCCTTTGTTCTGAAAACAAAACAAAATTTTTTTACCCAAATGCTTTCTAAGAGAAACAAAAGTGTAGCAGATAATAGCGGCTCTAAATAAGTTCCATAAATGCAGAAGCAAAGCCAGACTTTCAGTTTCTGAGCACCATTTTAGATCTTTGGAAGGGTAAGGAGCCACATTTCCAAAGGTGAGAAGAGGGGGTTACTCAGAAATATACCCTGAGGCTTAAAAGCAAATTCCAAGGCCAGTTCTATTAGCAACTCCTGTGTATGCATCTGAATCACTCCAAATGCCAGCTACTCCCCTTATTGTCTTCTCTGTTTACTAATGAACCCAAGTCAACCCCACAATTTCTCCAAAACAACCTTCTTCTCACCTCTCAGTCCTCCTCTAGATACTTGATAATGAGTCCTTTGGCTTTAGTCCAAAAACAAAATCCTCATAGACACACAAAAATCTTACATCATTGAATGAGACAGACTACCTCCAGACCTTGGTGGCACATAGAAAATCTGGAGTCACTCACCATGTAAACTTGCATCTCTTAACAAATTCCCTGGGGTGCTAAAAGGGGATTAACTTCATTCAACAGATTTTCAGAGCTTTCTCCTACTGGTTTTTATAGCATAGCAGGTCAGTGACTACTTAAGAGATAAGTATGGAAGGAAAGTGTTGTTATTGGTCCTTCATTGTGGAAGAGTGAAAGTATTAGCAGCTGTCCAGCCTGGATTGTCAGCCTCTGACCTCATAATAGCTCAACTCTTTGTCCATAATTATATCATGATGAGGCATGACTCCACGAAGCTATTCTGTGATTCTCCTGAGCCTAGTTTGTTATAAGCAACAACAGCTGACCTTTGAACAGTGCTTTAAACTATGCTTTCAGATTGTGGTCCTAAGTAAAGCCTCACAACATTTTTATGTGGTAATACAAGCAGTATTAACTCCATTTTACAGATGATTAAACTGAGTCTTGGAAAATTGAAATGACTTGGCCAAGGTCAAATGCCTGACCAGAGGCAATTCGAGGATTGGATTTAAGTTCCTCTGATTGTTAACCGGTGCTTGTCCCAAGACGTTGAGCTGCCTCTGTCATCTAAGTAATCCTTCTATGGTGTATCGGAAATTTTAGATTCTGCTCTGTACAGAATTTTTAAATAAATAAACATAGAGTCACTGCAAATTGGAGGGTCATGGTGCCCACAAAATGATTACTTAAAGGTCACAAGCCTTGGGCTTGGAATTAAGTGTAAATTCTGAAGTTTGCTAGCTACTCCCTTACCAAAGGTCTGCGTAAAGTAATAGGGAAAGATTGACTTTGGATTGCATTCTGACTAATTAATTCACTTAACAAAGGTATAATCCTTGAAATGAGGTGGTACAGTGGGGTAGAGATAGTACCTACACTGTATGAGACTTAGGGCTTCCTAACTTTAAACTTAGGTGACACAACCCACAACTATCTGGATTGACTTCCATTCTCTAATTTGCTCTCACACAAGTAGGTTTAGGTTCCCAGAGATAGCCCATAACTGCACAGTTATATCCAGACTCAGAGTCCTAGGGGTAATATTTCTAAGAAGAAATATACTTCTACTTCTCATTCTATATCTTGGACACCTATTAAATGACTTCTATTTATAAAATCAGTCATTAGTAATAATGACATTTTTCTGTCTCAAAAATCATCATTTACTTAGTAATAAGGCAAATGAAATAATATAAGAACTATTATATTAATTCACCTAAACAAATAATGAAATATATTTTGTTGCAAACCCAGATTGTACTTTTCCACCAATGCACACAATAGATCCAATGACAAACGGATTCATATATATGAGCAGCTGGCAGGGAAAGCCATGAGGTAGGAAAACTCATGTGCTTAGGGATCAATCGCAACTCTGAACTTCAGATTTCAATGTTTATGGTCCATTCAGGAACATTATCTACACCATATACTGCATGGCTTTTAATACTTACTTTTTACCAGCAGAAATCCTCTTCTCTTCTCTAAGGACAGTCTTTATAAATTCTTTTAGCCAATGGGTTTTTAGCTCTTAACATGTTCTCTTTATGCCAGAGAACTGCTAAATTTATTAAACCGAGTGTCTCTAGGCTACACAAACCAGACCACATCAGAAGAGAACACATACTGGCCTAGCCATCTCACAGATACAACTGCAAAATCTCTTCTGTTATTCCTTCTCCAGCTGGAGGGAACAGCTGAGAACCAGCCTTCGTAACAGCTTTCTCCAAGTCTAGGTAGCACTGCAGAGCAATGGCTGTCAGTGAAGTCCATGGCCAACGAAACCAGCCTGCTGAAGCCTTTCCTTACTTTCTCCTAGCAATCAACAACGCTTGATATGATTTAATTTTAGTCAGAAAATATGTATGTATGAATTAGCTGAGGGACACATAGTGCCTCCTCTTAAGTCAACAATAATAGAGTCTGTCTTTTCAATGCCTTTATAGTTATTTTCTTGACAGTATTTATGGAGTTTTTAATAAACTAAAATCATTCACCACCTCTTTATAATAATAAATTGTTCTACACAAGTGAGCTATTACTCTACCTTGTTTCAAAGAAATCCAAGTTCACAAATCCAAACCAAGCATCATTTTCTCTCCACAAGTGCCCAAAATCACATTTGAAAGCTATTCTCTTCGTGCACATATTTTACTGTGTAGAAAAGAAAGGGTTTTCTCCCTCTACTTTTATTAGGTTTTCAAATGTTCTTCCACAATAGTAGAAATGTCATATCCATCAGCAGAATAAATCTCTTACTTTACAAACAAATGCACACACACAGCAAAGAACAAAACAAAATGAAAACATATTTTTTCCTGTCCTTTTTATCATTAACTGCTCCATAGGAACAAGTCCTTAAAGAGAGAGTACTTTACAAAGACATAATAAATCTAGGACTTCCAACTCTGGTCCCATTTCTATGCATTCATAGACTGTCCCCAGGGCCTGAGATTCCTTTGTCAGCATGGCTGCCTGTTGACACACTTCTTCTGTTTAAAGATCTAGCTCAGTGTTATCTCCTCATTTAGGCTTTCTCTGATCTTCCTGATTAAAAGTGCTTTCTCCTTCTCCTACTTCTTACCTCCAATTGTATTTGGCTTCTCCTGTATTCTTATAACATTCTAAGCTGTATCCTATTCATGAAGTATATGTCATGCGCTGCTGTTGGCCATAAGTTCAGTGAGGCTAGGGACTGAGTCATTTTCATCTTGGTAGTATAAGCACTTAGATGATATATGAACGTATGAAAGTCCTTTGATTAAATCAGAATGGGGAACTCTTCCTGTGGAACCATGTGGGACTTCTAAGGAGTTGTTTCTGATGCATAACGGATGTTATGTTAACGGATGTTAACACATCTGATGCATAACGGATGTTAATGGATACACCATAGCTTCCAAGGGCCGGGAACCTGTGGCCTCAAATGTGGCCCCCTAGGTCTCAAGTGCGGCCCTTTGAATCCAAACTTCACAGAACAAATTGGGGAGGCTGCAGATTCCCCACCCCTGCACAGATAGTATCAATGTAGAATTTTAACCCCCATTTCTGACACTAAACCTTGCCTTCTAACCATTGCGCTATGCTGCCTGATATATAGCAGGAACATAATAGTGTTTGGTGAAGTGAATTTGCTGAATTGAACTACGTTCTATAGCCGACTGTGGGCAAAAGAGCTAAAATATATGATTGCATTGAAATGGTTTTTAATGGGGCAAGCCCATAGTTTTATTTCCAAGGGCCTACAGAATTTCACTCTCCAAATTTCCCATCCAAGATCCTGCCCAGCAGTGCAAGAAATGAGAGACTAAAATGTAAGCGGGAAAAAAAAAGACCTTGCCCCTAGAGTAATGACTATACGAAGTAACTTTGCTGCTCAGCCATTAGGAAAGCTTGGTTAATTCTCCAATAATTGCTGCTGTGGACATTCTAGCCCTGACCTACACAATCAAGGACTGAACACCTGTCACCCTGATGGAGGAGAGAATCTATAAGCCAGCCTGTTGGAATTCCCAAGTGACAAGGAAAGCCATTTCGACACGGGACAGTGGCTGAGTGGCTAGTTTGATTAAAAACTGAACTTTGCTTAACTTGGCGAAGAAAAGCAGAATTCTCTTTGGAGTTTGATCAAGAATTTCTCCATCTCTCTCTACTAAAATGAACATGAGTGTTTATACACACATATATATGTGTATATATGTATACACACAGATAATGTACATACATGTATTATACATGAATGAATATGTATATAAGCCTCTCTATAAGCATATTATATTTGGCTAATGGTGTCCTATTTTAGGTACTCTATTCATTTAACACTGGCTAGCTATAAAGACTCATGTTCCTGAGTTCAAATCTGGTTCAGAAACTTACTAGCTGTTTGACCTTGGACATGTTACTTAATTCTGTTTGCCTCAGTTTCTTCTTCTGTAAAATGAGCTGGAGAAAGAAATGGCAAACCACTCCGGTCTTTCACAAGAAAAAGCCAAATAAGATCACATGAATGATTGAACAGCAACAAGCTATAGCATATCCAGAGCGTAAGGGAATTCCACATAAAGAGGTGGAAGAGACCTTTGAAGTCATCTAGGCCAACCTCCTAATTTAACATTTAAGGCCACTACTTGTCAGAGAAGTCCCTCAGAGTGCCATGCATTCAAGGCCATGTGGTTATGAGTGGCAGAGCCAAGGTTTGACCCCAAGACCTCTGATTACAAATCCAACAGTGTATCATGAGAAAGGTAGTCAGGATTTTAAGGGATCATGACAGACACAGGTTGGTTGCAATAACTGGGAGTGCTTATCTACAAGAATGAAAATCTGGGGGCTGCACATAGCTAGCTTCAAATATTTGAAGGGCTGTCCCAAGGAAAAGGGCCTAGAGCCTAGACTTACTATGCCTGTTCTAAGATGGTAGAACTAAACAGAAAGACATTCCTCATCCGGAGATTTCATCTTTGATACAAAGGAAAACTTCTTAAGAGAGTTGTCCAAATGACCCCTTGTTCCTAATATAGTTGGTATGAAACATAGTAGTAGATGGATTTGATCCTCCTTGTGGTCCTCCTATGGATGGCATGGGAATGTCACTCAGAGACACAGTCAGTCTAACCTCCTTGTTGTCCTTCCTAGGACAAATGTATACTTTTTTCCTGTAAAAGTTTTTTTTTTAATTGTATTTATATTCCCAGTACTTATCACAATGCTTTGCACGTAGTAGGAGTTTAATACATGCTCTCTCAATATAATAAATGCTCTCTGAATAACTGATTTGTGGATCGGATGTTTTATTCAATTGCTACTAGATAGTGAAGAGACATCAGCAGGAGCATAGATGCTAACTTATATAAGAGAACAAATTTACACCTTGTTAAGTATATTTGGATTAATTGGAGCTCATCAAATATTGACTCCTTGGAGCAATTACTTCTCTATTTATTGTTCCTGATGATCTTATGCCTCAGATATTGCCAGGGAACAATCCTTTCCTTTTTTTCTAAGATAGAAAAGGAACATGATTCATTTCTTAGTAGTGTTTTGCCTTTGTCCATATCACTCACAAATTCATATTGGTTGCATGAGTTTTACTCCTTTTAGAATTCTGGGAGGTTACATAAAAGGACCTATTAAACACACACACACACACACACACACACACACACACACACATACCCATATATACACACAAATGACAAATGTTAGGTTGAAAAAATAGATATACACAGACACACAGAGAGCGACACACACATGTATCTCACTTGTAATAAGAGCCCATTTTACATTAAAAAAAAAAGTCAATGTACTGTTTGAACAGATTTCTCTTTTAAGGGCCAGGTCTACTATTTCATATGAATTACATACATGTGTATGTGAGTTGGTTTAGTTCTAGTAGATGACCACATATTTTAAAAGACAATCGTTTCAATTCAAACATATACTTCATTGAATAACTATGGATCAGGCATTGTGTACTGTGGACAAAAATAAATAAAAGAAATAGTCTCAATGCTAAAGTCAGCAATCATTTAATATATGCCTGGAACCATGTTAAGCACTAGGGACACAAAGAAAGACAAAAGACAATCCTGCTTCTAATTTTTCCGTATTCATCCCTTTCCCTAGTCTTGAACTATTTCTTGTGACAAAGAAAAACAGCTCAGTCAAACTAACCACCAAGAAAACAATCATCTTTATTCAATCAGGGAGCATTTATTAAATGCTTATTATGTGCATGAACTGTGGTAGGTGCTAAGAATACAAATACCAACTAAAGAAAGTCCCTGATGTATGGGACAGAATTCTCAAATAATAGAGACATCTTTAAGAGAGGCAAAATGAATTTATTTTACAAACCTTGCAAGATTTGGGCACACCTCCATCATGGAGGAGGCGAGGTAAAAGGGAATGCTGCCTTAATTTATGCTCTTAATGAAAAGATTCCCGCCTATCCCTATCCTTTCTCACCATTGGCTGGGAGTCAGGCTTACAATCTAGGTGCGAAAAACTAGACAGAGGACTAGGGGACTAGCGGTGATCTGGTCCATTCAGGTTTTCCCTATCCAGAACTGAACTGACCCGGTGGCCTCCAAAAGTCTAGGAGAAGAAATGGGGGGAGGGAAAGCAGAGAACAAACAGCACACAGGTAGTCCATTATCTCCCTGTTTGGTGCTAACATCTGAGAGAGGGGGAAGGGCACGCCCACAGCTCCAGGCCCTGACCTTCCAGAGTCACCACAAGGCCAAATCCCAAGCCCCTCCTACTCCCTCGGACATTCCCTATTTCAGAAATATGAGAAGAGTGTAACTCCTGTATTTTTACCCTGTGAAGTCTTCACAATTTATCCTTCCCATTCACTGACATCAAGAAACTTCTTGGGGATAAATAGCTATCTAGTCATGCTGCTCCCCTCTTGTTATTGTGAAAGGGATTTTCTGGTTTCTTTACATCTACCCTTATTCAGTGTCATCAGACTTGGGCCATTGTCCTTACCTTCCAAGCCCTGACTCTGTCTTAAAGAACGTTATTATTCATCCCAGGCCTCTATTATCTGAAAATTTAATATGGATGCCAACCACGCCTTTTTGCAAGTCAATGATGAAAAAAAAAAAAAAAACAAAAACAAAAACAAAGTTTAATGATTCAGCACCAAGTGCAGATAAGAGACTGTATTAAACTTCCTTCCAAGTCAAGATCATAGCATTAATGACAAATAGTCTAATAGTTAGTCCTACCACAGAAATGATAAGATCTTTTACTTTTTAACTATGTCTTCTATTATTTTAACTACTACTACTACTACTACTACCAATTATGTACATCTCAATTTATTTTCCTGTGTGTTGATGGAAACATATAATGCCTTACGAGTCTTCCAGCAAAGTTGGGAAGTAAATAGAATGGATATTATCATGTCTATTTTAGGGAAGAGGAAACTAAGGCTAAGGGAATTTTTGTGGAATCAGGCTTCTAGATATGAAGTTCCTTTCCAAAAAAATCACATAACTCAACTAGTATGTGATGGAGCATTTGTTACGGAATTCTGTGTAGTAAAGGATCAACGAAGGTTCACTAACTAATAATATATGAACATTCACTACTAAATAGTTTTTTAGGCCTAGAATTAATTCCTTATACATTCCATGTACTCCTACTCAGATTTATCATCAGATCAAAACTCATGTCATCTTGTTCACCGGTGCTTGACAAAGAACTTGAGTTCCCTTCTCTTCCTACAGAACCATCTCTAAGAGAGCTTTTCCATCCTTTACCCCTAAAAAAAGGCTTTATATGGGACAGGGAAAAGGGAGTTTATTAAGACTTCTAAAAGCAAATTACAAATATAACATAGCAGTATAATGGCAAGCGAAATGGGACTTTTTACTGTTCTTTGTTTGAATGGGAAGGTAAAGTAGGATCCTTTGCCTTGGAGTGTTTCTCAGCAGTAAGGCAATTGAGAATCATTGAATTGTACATGACGTGGTGCTGGTGGTTGGCGCTTTCCCACACACTTATTTCTCACACTCTAAATGGTGAGGCTTAAGTGCCCCAGGGCCCTGAGACAGGTATGTAAGATTCGAGGTTGGCATTGGACTTTGAGGGGTACACTCATTGTAAGAGTATGGATAAAGAGACTCTGGACAAGCAGTTGAACTAATCCCCTCCCCGGCTTTGATAACCCAGACGGATATTGGTGTTTCTCTGGTCACTATGAATTGTGATTTGAATCAGGCAAGGTCTTGTCTGTTGCTGTTTGTAATTTCTGTTTGTATTCTCTCTGAAGTTCAGGGGCTGGCTTTTCCCCCTGAACTAAGTGACTGATATATGTATGTTCGATTAAACTGAGATCGTTATCCCGTTAAAGTCTCTTTCCTTAGGAAAGCACAGATCAAGGTGTCACTTGCAGGCTGTAGCCTGGGTGTTGGAGGCCTGGCCGCCACCTTACGGGGTCGACCCTGCCACTGCTTCCTCTTCTTCTGCAGAGCGAGCAGAGGTGCCATGAAGCCAGGGTTCAGCCCCCGAGGTGGGGACTGCGGTGGGTTAGGAGGGCACGGAAGAGGTGATGACCGAGGGGGCCGAGGCGGCGCTTTGGAAATCGTGGTGGCTGAGGAGGGGGCCGAGGGTGGTTCCAGTCAGCGGGAGGTCGGGGCAGAGGCACCCCCCGGGGCCGAGGCCGGGGCGGTAGTTGAGGTTTCCAAGGCGCAAAGAAGGTCACTGTGGAGCCTCATCGACATGAGGGAGTTTTTATTTGTCAAGGAAAAGAAGATGCTCTGGTCACAAAGAACATGGTTTCGGGGGAGTCAGTCTATGGGGAGAAGAGAATCACTGTAGAGCATGGTGAGGCGAAGTTGGAGTACGGTGCTTGGAACTCCTTCCGATCAAAGCTGGCCGTGGCCGTCCTGGGTGGAGTGGCTCAGATCCACATCCCACCTGGGGCCAAAGTACTGTACTTGGGAGCAGCACCAGACACGCCGTCTCTCATGGCTCTGACATCGTGGGCCCTGAAAGGCTGGTCTCTGCTGTCCAGTTTTCTCATCCATCTGGCCGAGACCTCGTCAATGTGGCCAGGAAGAGGACAAACATCATTCCTGTCATTGAGGATGCCCGACACCCCCGCAAATACCGGGATGGTGGATGGGATTTTTGCTGATGTGGCCCAGCCAGACCAGTCCCGAATCGTGGCTCTCAATGTACACAATTTCCTGCGCAACGGGGGACACTTTGTGATCTCCATTAAGACCAACTGCATAGACTGCACAGCCTCCCCTGAAGCAGTGTCTGCCTCCGAAGTCAAGAAAATGCAGCAGGAAAATATGAAGCCACAGGAACAGCTCACCTTGGAGCCCTATGAGGGAGAGCATGCAGTGGTGGTGGGCGTGTACAAGCCACCTCCCAAGCAGAAGGAAGTAGCTGCCAAGTAGCTGTCATCTCTCCTGTCCCCACCCCATCCCCTTTGTTTTCTACTCTAGCTGTTTCGTGTCAGATCTTTGTATTTTCTATTAAAAGGTGTGACCCACCCCCCCAAAAAAAAACAGATCAAAGAACCTGTGTTAGCAGCCCTTCTATGGGTTGGTTGTTGGAGGTCTTATATAGCCATAGTAGCTGCTGGCCACATTGTTGTTACAGGGAGAAAATCTATTAATCCTAGAAAAGATTTAACTCATCTTTTTTTATTTAAAATTTTATCACTTTTTTAAAAAACCTTTTACTTTGTTATCACATTGATTCCTCTCCCCCTTCCCCCTTCATGACAAAGAAAAATAGTTGAGAGAAAATATCTGCTCCAAAAACTATATCTAACAGTGTAAATAATCTTCTTTTCTAGCTTCTCTCCAATTCTCTGTCATGGGGAAGGAGGAAAAATTTCATCATTTCTCCTCTCCATGACATTCACTATGTTTTTTCCATGATTGAAATTTCAACTTTCTTTCAATGATCTTTGCAGTTATATTATTGTTGACATTTTATTCATTATTACCTTGAGTTGGCTTATTTCACTCTGTATTATTCCATATTATTGCACTTTCCTCCTCTCACCACCTCCCTTAACCATTCAATTTATGTTCACTTATACCTGGAGTGTGTCCTTAAAAGAATATATTTGCAAGCCTGTACTTTATATGTGAATAAACACACAGAGATGTGTATGTATATGCATATGTACATATGCATATACAAACATATGATTTGTCATATATACATATATATACACATACACACACATATGTGGGAATATATACATTTGTGTATACACACACACATATGAAGTAGTGTGTATATAAAACAGAACTAGGATACAAAATGTTTTACTTGCAATTGTTTCAGTAGGTATTTATTCCATATAAACTTATTATATTAGAAGAAAACAGGGTTTCTTTTCTGAGCTACAGGAAAAAAAAGACAGAAGTCAGGCTGATTCTCTCTATATAGTCTCCAATCAGGCTCTATCCTCCATCATCTCTCATTTGGGTTGGGTTTCAAACTCAAAAGACATGGAACAAGCACACACCAAAGAAATTACAGGTCCAATTCACATTCCTAGGTCCAGGAGCCAGTGTGGTTCTTGGCAGGTATTAGGGAGTTAATAAATGCTGGTTGTATCAAATTGAATTAAACTAATGTAAATTTGGGCCAATCATAGAAGAAGACAGGAAGACCATTACCTTCCTATATGACACAGCAGGTTTCTGTTAAGACAAGCAAAAAATTAGACTGAGGCAAAGTAGGCCCAGATGATCAATGCTGACATACCTCTCATGGGCTTCATTTTTTGGTTCAATATCCAGGTAATCTAGAGCCAGCAAGCTTCCATAAATATGTGTTGACTCACTTGATAAATGGTGCAAATCAAGCCAGGCTGATGCTCATTCTTCCTGAATGAGTTTAATCTAGATCTCTAATCTAACCTTCCCTGGCTCAGGATTGAACTGACAGTTCATTCTGAGATGAACCACTTACTATTTTTTATTAAACAGAAACTGTTCAGAGGGGTGGATGGAGGAGGCTGGCAGCAGTCTGGCATCAAAATCAACTGATGACTAGATCTAGTGCCAAATTCCTCAATTGTTTCCAATATTCCAGTCACAGTGGCTTTTATCCTGCGGGAAGTAGATTTTAAAAGGCAGCTCTTCCACCTGGGGATGTTTTCTAATTATTCCTTTAAAACTGAAAGATAAGTTTTCAAATACTATATATTATAGGCATTCGAGTGTGTGTTGGATAACTTGATATATGACATAAAGGGTGAGAGTAAGGGTAAGCATTTATATGTTAATACTACTCTATTACCACCACCACCACCACCACCACTAATACTGCCAACCATGTAACAACAATATTGCTAGAAGCTACTGTGGAGGTGAAAGACCAATAACAAGAGCACACAGTAGGGCTGCTAGCATAGGTTCTTTGATCTGCTTTTCTAAGGAAAAAAAAAACTTTAAGGGGTTTACAATCTTACTTTAATTAAACATACATATATCATTCATTTAGTTCAGCAGCAAAAGCCAGCATCCTGAACTTCAGAGAACATACGAACATAAATTACAAGTATACATTATATAAATAAAGCAAATAAACATAATCCAGTAGACAGGCTTCTAATTGTTTAACTATAGCAATACATACAGTTGCCAGAGAGAGAAGCATCAACTTCTGGGTTTTCAAAGCGGGGGG
>JAQQSZ010006583.1:0-13551 GCA_028646595.1 Phalanger gymnotis
TGTGGTTTCCCAAAGTTGGGAATTCCTGGAGTAGAAATGACCTCCTCCAGTTTGCATCAGCAATCGCTCGGTCATGTGTAGTCTTAACAATGTGTCCTAAAGATGGAGAGCTGGTTTTGGGATCACAGAGACCTGAGTCAAATCCTGCCCCTGATACCCATTGGCTAGGTGACCCTAGACAAGTCAGTTTACCTTGCTGAGGTTTCTACATTTGTAAAATGAGAACAATGGTATCTTGTACTCCCAGGGTCATTGTGAAGGTCAGGTGAGAATATAGGCAAAGTGTTTGTTATCTTTAAATTGATATGTGTCTGTTGCTATTATTACTGTTGTTAAGGATCTGTAGGGAACACTGAGAGATGAACGTCCTGGTGTCTGTCTACTCTGGGCTTGCTGACCAGCTTCTCCTGCAGGTGCTGACTCCCGAGCATTCGTTCGCTTCTGGAATGGAACCAAATTCCACTAGAGAAGGTAAGCAACTTGAGAACAGACCTCTCCATTTTTGTCTTTGTAGCTCTAGTGCCTGGCACATAGTAGATGAATAATAAATGTTTGTTGTTCAGTTGAGTGACTGGACTCCAACAGCCATAGAAGAATATCTATCTTTAAAATACTGAACAAATCTGATAATTTTAAATAATCAATTAATTCAATTCTACATATTTCCATGGACTGTTTGACCGATGAGAAGGTACAACTTTTGATTGAAAAGATCAACCTCTCCTTCTAGGCTATATATTAATACAATTCCTTTCTTCAAGGGATGGAGGAAAACCCACAAACATCCCTAAACTTGCCTCAGTGACCTCTCCCAGCCAAGAATGACATTCCGCAGGTCAGTCTCCCTGGACTCCACTTTGGTCTAGAAGATGGCTGAATTATTCTCTCCCACCTCCCACTCACATTTAGGTAATGCATATGTAGATAAAATAGTCATTTAGGAGTTGTTCTTAAAAATCAAGACTTATTTAGCAATGAAGAAAAACCCCTAAACCACCTAATAAAAAGGAGAGATTTTTTGAAAAGCCAAAGGAATCTAGATAATTTTTAAAGATATAGATACAAGGGCATGCTGGAGGCAGCTTGACCTGGCTCCCCAGACCAACTGTTAAGTTTTCAGTGTGAGCATTTGCACCCCAGAAATCAGCAAAGGCTATGAATCAGGGCTTAATTTGTTGTTAGTTGATTGTCTAGACCTAAATGATGGAGAAAATGTTAATGATACATTATTAAAAATGTGCCATTAGTATGTATGTGTATATCCATATATTTAGAGTGAGAGCTGGCTGTTAAGCACTTTCCAGCACACCTTTGCATGATTCTACTGTACAACTATTGACCAATAAATATGGGAGTCTAAAATTAATTCATGATTATCTACAAAAATATAAAATATCCATATTAACAAAACAGAAACCAGATAAACTAAATAGACCGATTTCATAAGGAGACATGAAACAGAACACTTCAGAATTGGTGTGCTTTTTCATAAGTGAATTTGGTAACTTTAAGAGAACAAATGACTCCAATATTATAAGACTTTTTTGAGAGAGAGAGAGAGGGAGAGAGAGAGAGAGAGAGAGAGAGAGAGAGAGAGAGAGAGAGGTTGAGAGAGAGAGAGAGATGGCCAGCTGGACATGTAGAGGTGAGAAGCATAGGTGTAGACATATTGATTGGACCTTTGGAAACTGCTACCCCACCTTCCTCCCAGGGAGAGAGCATGGATAGAGACTTGAAAGATGCTCATGCTGAAGTCAGAATTGATCCCAGGAGTCCAGGCCAGTGAGAGCAAGAAGGAGTGAGCACATAGATAGGAGGAGAGCTGGGAGATCGAAGCCAAAGAAGAAAGACATGTCAGTGAAGTGACTAGTGCACAGTGTTAAGGAGAATAAAGATCTACTTTGGAATAGAAGAAATAATGGTTCTTACCCCCAAGGCAAATTTAGCAATTGATACTCCATTAGCTAGTGAAGGTAGAACATTCCCACTGTTCTTTTGGAGACCATGGCATCAACAATGGGGGAATGCCTTGAGCCCTCTTTGGCTCCAGGAGAAAATTCTGGAATCTGACCAGGCTCCTTCTCCCCCAACCCCACCAAAATAGCTCAGTTCCAAGTGGGCTAGAGATAATGAAAGGGTTAGATGTGGGAAGATCAGAAGAGGAGAAAATCTTGTTCTTGCACCTGACTCCTCATCCCCATCCCATAGCGAATCCTATGAAGTTGTATAAGTTATTCCGTTTTGTTCAACGGTTCTTAATTTTGTTTATATACTCTTTATTTTGCTGCTGCTTCTTTTTGATTTTAACTTCCTCAATCTCATTAGATCAGGGAACTGTCTTATAGTTGGTCAGTATTTACCTCTGAACACTCATCCTCAAAGATAGGTCTGTCACTCTTACTGCCTATTCTTTTCCCAAGGGATTGAGCAGAATCAACAAGCATCCCCTAAACTTTCCTCAGTGACTTCTTTCAGCCAAGATTGGACATTCCAGAGTCCAGGCTCCTCGATGATATCACTCAGAACTGGAAGATTGCCCAAGTATTTTCTCCTACCTCCCAACCCCCATTTGCCATCTTAATCTCATGTTAGACGCTGAAAGTCTTTCCCACTCCAATGGCTGTGAACTAGGGCTCCTGGTACTATAGCAGAAACAGCAGAGGAATCTTGGACCAATCAACAGGAGAGATGTTTACCAGGTCCTGTAGGAAATACGTAGTTTCTACTGTTTATATTAGCGAGTCACAGAATTTAGGAGAGGCCTCCATTGTCTATACTGGTAATCCTGACTCAAGGACAGGGAAGGTAAGTGACTGTTACAAGACTACCCACGTAGTTAAGGATCAGAGGCAGGCTTTGAACCTAAGCTGTCTGATTGCAGATCCAAGGCTCTTCCCTCTGATCGATGCTCTCCTTCTGGCTCTGGCTATACTGGCGCCCCCCACCCACAACACTCTCTTTTCCCACATCAAGGCTGTCAGGACTTCAAACTGTGTTATTCAGTGATCTGACATTTTGTGTTCAATCACTTTTAGTTATGTCCAACGTTTTGTGAAATTCCATTTGGAATTTTCTTGTCAAAGACACTGGAATGATTTGCCATTTTTCCCTCTAGCTCATTTTACAGATGGGGAAACTGAGGCAGGCAGGGATTATGTGATTTGCCCAGGGTCACATAGCTAGTAAGTGTCTGAGGCCAGATTTGAACTGAGGAAGATGACTCCAGGCCAGCTAACATACACCAGAACTTTGTCATTATTCTTGTCATAAGCTAGAATCATTCTGTAGGGAATCTACTAGTTGGAATATGCCCAATAATTAGGGCTAGTGGTACATGCTGGCTTAATCTTCTGTTCTCTTCATGTTCTTGCAAATCAAAGTTCATCACAGGGATGAAAATAACTCTGGGATATCCCCAACCTAATCTCCTCAACCTTTAATTTGCAGATAGCACCTTTATGCCACACCCTAAAGCAGGTAGAAACAAGCAAAAACTGGTTCTTCCAAGCAAAAATTAAATAATTTAATGTATGTTGCTTATTTTGTTTCTCCTTGTCACCAATTTCCAGATATTTCTCTATGCTCAGTACTTCCCTGGCTGCTTAACTCTCTGACATAAAAAAGCCATTTTAACTTTTTTCCCCTTCTTTCGCTTCTTTGGAGAAACTTAACACCATAAAGTTGAATCTTTCTGACATGTTATTTATTTCTGCTTGGAAAGCTAGAAATTCTGATCTTTGTTCAATACTAACTTCTTTTTGTATAGATCTCATTTATCTGTTGAATATTTCTGGCATTTTATATTGCTATTCCCTGATCTCTTGGGTTTCTGCAGGATTCTGTCTCCCATCAAGCTTTGGTTCACTTTTCTTTGGGAATATTGGTCAAGACAGCTTTGTGTTCTCAATGAGGATTTAGTACTCATTCTTCCACATAAGTGCTGATTTATCTGTTTGTGCTTTAGATTTTTAATTAAATTTTCTTCTTCTTATTTTTTTTTAGTGTTTTAACCTTTTTATCTTTATAGTCTCCTGTTACTTTATTCCTTTATGGTGAGTACATTTCCAAGCCCAGCTCTGCCCCCCACTCCCAGTCCCCCAATACTCCAGGTTTATATTGTAAAGCTGCCTTAGTCTTTTCCAAAATTGGAGGATTTCATTTCACTGACTCTGGTCCCAGAACAAAGCAGCATTTATGGAAACTTGACATAACTGGTCCCATCTGGGTTCCAGGACCCTTTCTTTTAGTCTATGCACCATCACCTATGCTGGCTCCTACCCCATTTCCTTTCATGATTTTCTCTCTCTTTCTCTCTCTCTCTCTCTCTCTCTCTCTCTCTCTCTCTCTCTCTGTGTGTGTGTGTGTGTGTGTTTCTCACTGTCTGTTTCTCTCTCTCTCTCTCTCTCGGCCAAGTCAGAATCTGCCATTGCTTCCAGGGTTGGGGGAGGCAAGGAGAATATTCCAGAGTTTCTACAGTCTCAGGGGGTCCCTAATTTGGAAGTTGTCCCAAGCAGAAGGCACCATGCATTGTTCTCCCTCTTCTCTTCCCCATGTGGCAAAGTAAGCTCAATATCTTACTTGAACGGTGGGGATTACATAAAGGGTGGAGTAGTAGGATAGTCTCTATAATAGTAAAGGAATCTTTCTTTTGCTGCCAGGCACAAGCCCATGCATTGGTTTGTGGGTCCCTGACAGGATCATGGAGGCTGAGACAGCACTTTAAACATCAATGTTGTCCAGTGTTAATTCATAGAGATTTTATGATGAGGAGGGAAATAGTCCATGTACTGTTGCTCACAAATAGGAGGGTGTAAATAAAAGGTGTTTGAATTGACCATAATAGTCAAAGACCACACAGATGGCCCTGTAAGGGTAATTTACCAGGGTCAATTGTGCAACATCCCAAGATCCCGAAAAATCTGGCCCATGTGATTTCTGAACCACTGCGATTGATGTTCGAAAGACCTTGGAGAACAGGAAAGGTATTACAGAGCTAAAAAATGAAAAATAGTCATGATTTTCTAAATAAGAAAGTTAATAGAGAATTAAAACAACGGTTCAATAAGCTTGATGTCAATTTCTAGCAAAATCCCAATGGTGTCACTACAGGTGTTGTTTGCATATATTTAAAAAAAGCCAGCATGGCTTCATCAAAAACAAGTCTTTTCTTTTTCAATCTCCAAAGCATTGTTTTTCATGTAGACCTTCCCAAACTCCCCCAAAAGGAACATTTTTACAAAAAGTGCAACAGAAAAAGATTATATAGGGAACTATGAATTACTAGTACTTAGTTTGTTTTTAAAATATATAATGTATACACACATATAATTAATTCAATGTGTTCATTTCAAAGTTATCCTATCTGCATTTCCTCCTGAATTTCTTTTTGTCCTCTTCAATGTATTTTTTAAAAGCTGCTTCAGTGACCTTCCTTTCTTTCTTTTCTTCTTTTTAGTGGTAACATTATTGTTAGCTCCCCTCTCCCCATCAAGTCTCCTTCCTCAAGTTCATAGATTTCGATCTGGAAGAGATGGTCAAGGCCATGCACTCCAATCTCCTTATTTTAGAGAACGGGCATCCCATACAGATGAAATGATTTGCTAGCGAGTGCCTAAGGTAGGATTAAAACACAAGCTTTTCTAACTCCAAGTCCTCCAGTGCTCTATCTGCCATGCCATGCTGACAAGATGCCTCTCATTAATGACTTGAATGAAGGCAATAGCATTGCAGAAGTATCTCTGGCCTAGCAGATACATTTTCAAAAACCTGTCCTTATTTCATGAGTTATTCTCCTCCATGATACTCATGGGGAACCACCTAGCCACACAAAAGAATGTGACTTCCAGATATTATTCCTATGTGGGATTTATCCTGCCCACTGGGTCCAGCTAAGACTCCCAATCCCAAGGCAAATGGTGCCAGAAGTGATTTCAGCTTTGCCTCAAGTATTACAGGCTGGAATTTTATAACTTGATTAACTTATATCCTGATACCTTGACTCTCTTGTTTGTAATGTAATGCCAAGAGTAGGCCCTCATTTAAAAGATGCAAGTATTCAATACTTAATGCCTAGGATTAAAACTTTCTGGAATATTTTTCATGATTTTGAAATACTAAATGGTGATTGGTTCAGATAGCAACCCTTGCTGACTTATAATACTACAGTCTGCATAAAAACTTGCATATTCAGCTAGTTATTTCATCATCTCCCCTTCGACAGCAGGTTTCTGAGGTAAATCAAGGCCAGATTTTTTTTTCTTTTTTCTAATTAAAGGGGCCATCCTTTGACTCACTTCTTAAAGAGGCCTATTTACTGACTGGGTGTTACCATGTACTCTAAGTGAGTACATGAAAACGTCTTAGCCTAAAGGGGCCAGGGTCTCCCATTCCATCATGGGCCATCTCCAGTCATCCTGGTGAACATCATCTGGCCACTGGACCCAGATGGCCCTGGAGGAGAATGCGAGGCTGGTGACCTTGCACAGCCCTCCCTTACTCAAATCAAAGTCCACTGGAGGTCATGTCATCATTTCCCTGATGTCATGGTCCTCTTACAGAATGAAGGACAACCACAACACAACCTCCAAGGATGAATTCTTCCCTACTCTGTTCCCTCAGGGCAGCAGCCTTTCTGGCTAGAGCTTCACCTACCCCACATTGCCTTGGGCTCTCTTCCCATGGGAGCTGATATTTCAGCTTCTCTGCTGGCCTCTTTCACCTCAACCTCCCAGGGCAGAGTCCGAAATTTCTCCAAAAGAAGACCCAATGTTTTTTCAGTCTCTTCTGAGTTCTGTCCTCTCTCCTTCCCCACCCCTCCCCAAAAAAGATAAAGAAATGCAAATACCTACCGCCTTCCTTCCTTCTTCCTGTCAGCTGGGTGACACAGTAGATAAAGTGCTAGACCTGGAGTCAGGAAAATCTAAATTCAAATCCTGCTTCAGATACTTAGCAACCATGTTACCCTGGGCAAATCAGGTCACCTTATTCTGCCTCAGTTTCCTCATATGTAATATGAGAATAAGCATAGTACCTGCCCTCTAGAATTGTTGACAGGACAAAATGAGATATTTGTAAAGCACTTTGCAAACTTTAAGGCATTCTATAAATGCTGCCTATCTATTTTAGCTATCCTGCAGAACCAGAATTGCCGCTTGTGAGTTCCTCAGTTACACCATCTTTAGCCTCTTTTTGTATCGCCAGTACCTAGCATGGTGTCTGGAACACAGTGGGTGCTTCTTATTGTTGTTCAGTCATGTCTTGGGGTTTTCTTGGCAGAGATACTGGAGTGGTTTGCCATTTCCTACCTCAACTTGTTTTATAGATGAGGAAACTGAGGCAAAAATAGTGAAGTGACTTGTCTAGAGTCACATAGCTAGTAAGTGTCTAGAAGTCAGATCTGAACTCATGAAGGTGAGTCTTCCTGACTCCAGACCAAGTGGGCTATCCACTGTGCCCCCTAGCTGCTGCTAGCAGGTGCTTACTAAATGTTATTGACTGATTGGGTGACTGACTCTGGACTAAGCTTCAGCCCCAACCCCTGACCTGCTGCTTTGCCCTGTACCTGGCTTACCCAGTTTCTAAAGCAGTATGACTGGCATCTCTTCCTGAATGGAGGAGAGTCCTTAGCATCTCTTTGCTTGAGTCAAGAAGCCCCTGTGATCCCACCACTGACCTTATGGTGGTCTTTCAGTACAGCATCTCAAACTGTGTTCTACAGAAAGTTGGGGATCCATGTGACTCAATGGAGGGTATGTAAGAACATTGTGGTGTCACTACTTTGAAGACCCTAGACCTCTTATTTCACTGGGGCGTGCGTGTGTGTGTGTCCAGTTGTATGTAAACTTCCTCCACTGATGAGCTTCAGTCACTCTTCAATGCTTGAGCACATGACTTATGAGGATGAGGAAGGCTTGGAATCCAGCTTCTTCTGACTCCAGCACAAATCTTCTTTCCACTAGACCAGGTTCCCTCTTCTAAAATGTTAAATATGAAATCATATGCTCACCAAGGTATTTATCATGAAATATTCTCAGTATGAATTTTTTTCTTTCTAAACCTGTGTTTCCATTTATATTAGAGCTTCAGGTGAGGAATCCTTTTGCCAGTGAAGAATGGCACCTTCTCTACCACTTGTTTTTGGCAAGGCTTCCTCAACTACTTTGGGATCCATGGGGATTAAACCCAATTGAAAACCATGGACCCCTTCTCAGAATGATTTTTATTAAATGCATAAGACAAAATAAGATAAAGATAAGATAAAATTCAGAGGATTGCAAAGGAAGCCAATTATATTGAAGTAGAGTTCTCAAAATATTTTTTAAAAAACAAGGTCACAATTCCTAGGATAAGAAACTTTGTAGAAAATTGCCTGGAAGCACTGAGAGGTTACTTGTCCAGAACTAATCAGCCAGTCTATGTCAAAGGGCAGATCGAAAACAGATCTGCCTCACTAGGAGGCCATCTCCTCCATTGACAGATCTATATTGCTCCTAGACTAATGATGACTATAGGCTTAATTGGCTCTGTTATGCACCCAAATTTCCCCAAACCATCCTTTTCCCCTGGTGTATCTGTCCCTTACTGCCCACCCACCTGCTAGGGCAGTAATCAATATGTTCTGTTAATATATTTCAAACCTGAAGTTGCCGTCACCAAATTAATTTAAGGAAGATTGTGGTGACGTGCCCAGTAACGTTTTTTTCAGAGGCCACCTACTGTATCCTCTAAAACAATGTGGATCCATCCAGCTGGAATTAGGCTACAGACTGCACCCCACTCCCCAGAAATACGAGAAGTCATGGGCAAGAGCTGGTTTCAACAATTTTTTGTGGCCTGTTTTAAAGAATGGAAGTTCTTGATAGGTACATGCAAGCCGTAGATAGACATCCAAAGCTGTTTATCCAGAGTGAAATTCTGTACCTCCTGAGGTTCACCATTCATGAAAAGGAATTTGATTATTCATGTACTGGCTGCCATGAATGTACTTTTTTTCCAGGAAATGTGAATGGAAAAAGACATAGGTCTGGTGTTAAAGAACACCCTATCTGGGCTGTAGACATTTGAGTCATTGTTTAAAGCTAATTTGTCCTTCTAAAAATATGTCCTATGCTGCTGCCAAAGCTGGCTAGAGTGAGGCTTACGTGCAACGCTCATACATTCTGCATATAGTATGTATAAGGTCATTTTGTACTTTACCATCACCCCTGCCTAGGTATGCCTATAAGTCATTGATTCTTATGATGTGTCCACATAGACATATTTTTTTCTTTCCTTGTATACTGAGGGCTTCTTTGATCTGTTTTCCAGCTGCATACAGAAATTTGATTATTAGAATTTGAGAGGGCATGGGATTTAATAATAAAACACTTAGGGTTTTCATAGTGTTTTTCCTTGACTTCCACACAGAATAAATACTCATTTATAGCTTTCCTGGGAACCATTTATCATCATTCTCATCACAGTATAGCATTTTTAGCTTAAATGGAAAGTGTCCAACAAAACAGTCTAGACCCATCCAAAGCAAGGACTTTTCCAGCTTCACAAATTGCAAACAGTGAGTGAACATGGAAGTTCAGGGACCACTCGAATCCTGGCTCTGGAATGCAAAAAGTAAAAGAAAAAGAAGTACGGATTCATAATGCACAAAATAGTATAAAATTGATGCGCTTTCTAAGGATGAAAGCCAGAATTTGAATACAAACCCCAAATTTAGGTGAAAGTATTTTATGCTAAACTGTGTAAGTGAAAATGTCTAATTACTTCCCAAAGGACCAGTTTGACATTTCATCCAGATTCATAGCACGAATTGAAATGTATGTACTAAAATACTTCCAAGAATGGTCTCTTCCACTGTGCTTACTCTTGGTAGACTTCTGCTCTTGGCTTATCTCTTTCCTGGAAAAGATCTGGTGAGAGTCAATGCTGACTTATGGCCCTAGTAAATGAACCTTAGTCTTTTGCCTGGCTCAGTGTTTGTTCTTTCATTTTAGGTGGAGATTAATCTAGAGGCTCAAACATTTTGAATTCCAAAAAGTCAAGAGAGTAAGCCTCTACGTTTCCATGGGTCCCAGTATCTCAGCATCTGGGAGTCTTGGGGGGCTCTGAGTCAGATTCTATGCTGGGTTTTCACCTTGGCTACCAGACTTCTGTTTTAATTTAGGAGAGGTTTGTACAAACAATAATGCATGTTGATATGGGGAAGATTTGGGATTCTGGCAGCATCTGGAACTCAAAGTATGGAAAGTCCCTCCACCAGCGCACATCAGAACAACAATTTATCCAACTGAACTCACTTTCAAGTGCCCAGTCTAGTTCCTCAAAACTTCTCAAATGAGTGTCTCAGAAAAAAAAGTAAATAATTCCCTGTGGTTAGGCAAGTACTGAAAGTTTGCTTGGAGAGTGTTCTGGGCCAAGAAAAGATAGTTTGGGATTCATACTAATACAGCACATGGCAAGAGAATTTCTGGCTTACTCCTAGTATCACTGTGGTGTTGGACTTTGGACCACTTTAGAAACTTAGGTTCGAGATGATAGAAAGCTTTGCAAAATGATGTTCATGATGGGATTGGGACTAGACTTGATTTCACTGGTATAGAGACTTTCCAGAGGAGGAAAATCCCCCCACTCATACAGATGAGCATGTTCTCTGCAATTTGTAATCTTAGAAAACTGTTTAGAACACAGGTAGATGAAATGACTTCCTGAGGATCAGCCAGCTAATATGTCTGAAAGGCCTGAATCCAACCCAATCTTGCTGGCTTCAAGGCCAGCTCCTTAGACACAATAGCTCAGATATGAGAGAGAGAGAGAGAGAGAGAGAGAGAGAGAGAGAGAGAGAGAGAGAGAGATAAAGAGAGGGAGAGAGAGAGAAAGAGAAAAAAAAAAAGAGAGAGAGAGAGAGAGAGAGAGAGAGAGAGAGAAAGAGAGAATTCTCTCCCTTGATCCTCACAACAACCCTGTGAGGTAGGGGCTATAATTATTCCTATTTCATAGATGAGGAAAATGAGATCAAGTAACATTTTAAAAAAAGATTCCTGGGGTCACCTACTTAATAAATGAATGCAATATTTAATTAGGTTTTTAGTATAGTCAAAACAAGTTGGGCTTTAAAATCTTCCATTCAAGTATAAGTACTTGAACGTTACTCAATGTTAATCTCAAGGCTTTGGTTTTCAAAGCACGGGATTATAGGTCTAGAGATGAAAAAGAGTTTAGAAATCAGTTAGTATCATCCTCTGTAACAATAAGGCAATAATAACAACGTAGATGATAATTGTCAAAATGCCTATGTAGTTCTGTATCACAAAGTATACGTGACTCACCACATAGAAGGTAGAAGAAGTAAACCATTTATTCAGACACCAGAGAACCATATCCCATAACCAAATGCTCAGCTCCCACAGCCAGTCAGTCTACTTCATAACAGCAAGGAACCCAAAACATTCAATACAGAAAATCACAACATGGGGCCTCAACATCCCCAAAACCTCTCTGATACCCTGCTGGAGTCTTCCCCAAAACAAACTCACAGTATAACTAAGTCGCTCTGTTTAGTTCTAACAATCATGAGGGGAGCCAATAGTAGCCATAACATCTCTCTGTCTCTCTCTCCCTCTCAGCATTTTTCCTGTGACAAAACAGCCTTTTCCTGTCAGGAAGCTCCTCCCACCATGTAACTTAGGTTTCCTGTGACATAAGCAGGTCACATGGCCTATTAATGGGTCATAGGTTGAAAGATCTTCAAATTCAAATTGCAACTACACCCTCTCACTTTCCAGCATTGTCTCTAGGTTGTATGATAAACAATTTGGGGATTTGTTCTTTCCCCAATCCAAGTCATAAAGCCACACGTCACTAGTGTCAAGTCACTTTTTTTCTAAACCTTATTTTCTAAACCTTATACCAGGAGTTCTTAATCTTTTGTTTGTTTGTTTCAAGGACCCATTGGGCAGTCTGGTGAAACCTAAAGACTCATTTTCAGAATAATGCTTTTAAATACATAAAATAAAATACATCAAATTACAAAGGGAACTGTATTATAGTATGATTATTAAAGAAAAAATTAAAAACCAGTTCACAGGGGGGCGGAGCCAAGATGGCAGCTGAAAAGCAGGAACTAGCATGAGCTCCCCGCCAAATCCCTCCAAAAACCTATAAAAATGGCTCTGAACCAGTTCTATAACTGCAGAATGCACGAAATAGTAGAGGGAAGCAGAGATCTAGCCCAGGACAGCCTGGATGGTCTCTGGGTGAGGTCTATCCCGTACAGATCTGGGAGCAGAGCAGAGCCCAGCGTGGGTGGTGCGGACCAGCCAGACCAGGAGCTGGGTGGAGCGTGCTCTAGCACCCTGAATCAGTGAGCTGTGGCAATTGCAAGACTTCTCAACTCACAAACACCAGGGACAATAGAGAAGAACTGCAGAACCCACAGGGTAGCAGAGGGAAGCAGGGCTCTAGCCCAGGACAGCCTGGATGGTCTCTGGGTAAGGTCTATCCCACATGGAGCTGGGAGAGGAGCAGAGCAGAGCAGAGCCCAGCGTGGGCAGCACAGACCCATCAGACCGGGACCTGGGCGGAGCGTGCCCTAGCGCCCTAAATCGGTGAGCTGTGGCAGTGCCAGACTTCTCAACCCACAAACACCACAAACAACAGTGAAGATTAGTGGGAAAAGCTGCTAGGGACAGGGAGTTTGCAGTTTGGCCACTGCACCAGGGGCAGCAGAGGTGGGGCAGCTACAGAACTAGAGCTGCAGTTGCTTCCAGCCCCAGGCCCACCTGGTGGGAGGAATTAAGTGGCTGATCAGAGCAGGAGTGAGGAGCATGCTGAAGATCTAAGCCCAGTCCGGGGAGGGGGTTCTTGGGAAAGGAGGAGTGCTGGTGTGGCAGCGCATCCACCCAAGCCTAGAACATAGAACTCTTTAGGCTACAAGCAGTCATACCCTGCTGAAAAACTCAAAGGTCAAGTAAGTTGGCTGGGAACATGGCCAGGCAGCGAAAACACACCCAGATTCAGTCTCAGACTTTGGAATCATTCTTTGGTGACAAAGAAGACTAAAACATACAGTCAGAAGAAGTCAACAAAGTCATAGAGCCTACAACAAAAACCTCCAAGGAAAACATGAGCTGGTCTCAGACCATGGAAGAGCTCAAAAAGGATTTGGAAAAGGAAGTTAGAGCAGTAGAGGAAAAATTGGCGAGAGAAATGAGAAGGATGTGAGAAAACCATGAAAAACAAGTCAATGACTTGCTAAAGGAGACCCAAAAAAATACTGAAAAATATACTGAAGAAAATAACACCTTAAAAAATAGACTAACTCAAATGGCAAAAGAGCTCCAAAAAGACAATGTGGAGAAGAATGCCTTGAAAGGCAGAATGAGCCAAACGGAAAAGGAGGTCCAAAAGACTGCTGAAGAAAATACTAGCTTAAAAACTAGATTGGACCAAGTGGAAGCTAGTGACTTGATGAGAAATCAAGATATTATCAAACAGAACCAAAGGAATGAAAAAATGGAAGACAATGTGAAATATCTCATTGGAAAAACCACTGACCTG
>JAQQSZ010006584.1:0-13551 GCA_028646595.1 Phalanger gymnotis
GGGGCCAGAAGCAACTGCAGCCTAGTTCTAAAGCTGCCCCACCTCCGCTGCCCCAGGGGCAAGTGGCCGGAACCGCAAACTCAGTCCCGCAGCTTTTCCCACTAACCTTCTCTGTTGTCTTTGCTCTTTGTGGGTTGAGAGGTCTGGTACATGCCACAGCTCAGTATTTCAGGATGCCAGGGCACTTTCTGCTCGTCTCCTGGTCTGGTAGGTCCGCGTCTGGTCTGTTCGCGCCGTGCGCGCTGGGCTCAGCTCCGCTCCCCTCGGCTGGGGGCTGGGAGGTCCGTGTGGGACAGACCTTACCCAGAGACCATCCAGGCTGTCCTGGGGTGGGGCCCTGCTTCCCTCTGCCACTTTGTGGGTTCTGCAGCTCTAGAATTGGTTCAGAGCCACTGTTTTATAGGTTTTTGGAGGGACTTGGTGGGGAGCTCACGCCAGTCACTGCTTCCCAGCCGCCATCTTGGCTCCGCCCCCTCTTCCTCTCTTTCACCTCTCAATATTCTTAGCTTCCTTCTAGAGTCATTTCAAATTGCTTCTTATATAAGACTTTCCCTGACCCCTGGCTCCTCTTCCCCTCAAATCAGGTTTTTTGTCAGTCAATACTAAGCATCTACTATATGTCAGGCACTGGTACTGGTACTAAACACTGGAGATACAAAAAGAAAAAGCAATAGACAGTCCCTGTCCTCAAGAAGCTCACAGTTGAATGGTGAGGTAAAGGGTAAAGTATGGAAACAACTATCTACAAACAAGCCCCCTACAGTATGAATTGGAAATGATCAACAGAGGGAAGGAACTAGAACTGGGAAGGATTAGGAAAGCCTTCTTGTGGAAGGTGGGATTTTAGCTGGGACTTGAAAGAAGCCAAGAGGCAGAAATAAGGAGGAAAAGAATTCAAGGTATAGGTGATAGCCAGACAAAATGCTTAGAGGTAAGAAATGAGGCCAATGCCACTTGATGAAAGAGTATTCAGGGTATAGAGTGTAAGAAGTAAGATGACTGGAAACGGGTAGAAGAAGGCTAAGTTGTGAAGGGCTCTGGATGCCAAACAGAAGATTTTTTAAACTTGATCCTGGAAGTAATAAGGATAACACATATTAAAAATCATAAACTCCAACAAACTAGAGTTTATTAAGTAGAGAGTGACATAGTTGGACGTAGATCCATAGCAGGACGGTGACAATATGAGAGGAGAGAAGGAAGTAAGCATATTCAAGAGATGGTACAAAGGTGAAATTGACAGGCCTTGGCAACAGACAGGATATGAGGGATGAGAGACAGTGAGGAGGTGAGGATGATACCTAGATTGTGAGTGTGGAAAATCAGAAGAATGGTGGTGCCCTTGACAGTAACAGGGAAATTTGGAAGGAAGGGGATTTGGGGGGAAATATAATGAGTTCAGGTTTGGACATGTTGGGTTTAAGATGTTTCTTAGACATCGGATTTGAGATATCTCATAAGCAACTGGAAATGTGAGCCTGGAGGTCAGCAGTTGAAGCTTAAAACTGCCCTAGGCCTTTTGGGACACAGTATTTTAAACTTAAATAGCTTAGTAGAGTTTTAGGCTTTAATAGCACTTATTTAGGTAGATCAAAGAGTAATGGAAAACATAAAAAAGTAAATCTAACATACAGTAGATAGATATATAAATACAGTAGATAGATATATAAATATGTCACACAAACTTATACATTCATTATTAAAATATAAGTATCAGAAATTACAATTATGTTATACTGGGGCACAATGCCAAGAGAGTGACCAGGTCAGTGACACATAGAACTGGAAACCACACGAGCTGAGGTCTGATTGAAAGGATCTGGGGTGCTAAAGTTAAAGAATAGTGGACTTGGGCAGGAGGTAAGGTGGGAATGGTCACAATCTTCAATCATTTGAAGAAATAGTATGTGAAACGGAGGGATACTTATACTTGCTCTGCTTTCCCCCAAGGAATGGTTATGGGGAGAAGCTGCTGAGGGGGAGATTTGAACTTGATGGTATAAAAAACCACCCTATAATAAGAACTGTCCAGTAATGGAGTGGGCTGCCTTAGGAGACCTCACTTTAGATAGGTCTTTAGACAGAGGCTGGACAACTCCATGTGGGGGATCTTAGGAAGGGAATTCTTGGTCTGGGGCATGGAGTAGACAGCACTAAGGAAGTTCTTCTCAATTCTTAGATTCGATGATTCTGACTCCATGTCCTGCCTGGGGCCATTCTGTTACAAGCTTCCTCACCCTCAACCTCCAATACACACAGGAAGATATTTCTCCCGCTTGGCAGAAACCTACAGTGAAATAGTTATAAATTCAAATTCCACATTCTTTATAAAACTGTCCTGTTTTCACCAGTAAAAAGTAAACTTCCCCTCCTCTAGATACCTATTGATAGAATTTCATATATAATGCTCATGGTAGTTATTCATGTACCTATCTTATCTTATCCACTACCATACCACGTAAACTCCATATAACAATTGTGAACTAACTTGTTAGAAAAAAAAACCAGTATATTCATTAGATCCACTGATGACAGAAGTTCTGAAACAGTTCTAAAATGTCTTCAAAACAGAAATGCTTAAAATATTCCAACTTTAATTAAGTGCCTAAGTAAAGCTTTCCTACACAAATATATCCACCTAGTTAGTAGTTCCTTATAAAGATCTAAAGACCCTACCATATAAAAACCTATTCATGTGCAAATCACTTAATTTTACTTTTCTCAACTTTCTTGTACATAAAATAAAAATATACCAGTCCAAAGGTGAAAAATTAATGACTGCACAGGAAAATTCACTCCTCACATTGAATATTAGTCTAGATCAAAGAAGGGCAATTCCTTTCTCCTCTGTATACAGAGGAACCAATGTCCTTTTTTGTACTTAAGAAATAATGTTCCCAAAAAAGGGGAAAAGGAAACTGTTTATTGCTAATTCCTTTGATATATGTGAATCCCGCAAGTCAAGGCCCAAAAACAAATTCACAGATATATGCCAATCAAAATAGCCTGTAATTGCTATATGCATCACTACTGCAATATTTTCCTGTTTCTGTGAATTTGAGGTAATATATTAACACATTAATTGATATTTTGGTCATAATTAGAATGTATTAAAGCTGTTGATTACATGTTTGCATTTCGAACATTTTAATTGGTTTGTTTCAATTGATAAAATGTAAACTCTCAGGATATTTAGATTTGTGCATTTAATTATCATTTATTAGATAATTAATAGTATTGTCAAAATGGTAGACAATGAATGGTAATTACAACGATCTACACATATCTCTTAAGATATGACAAGCTGGTTTTACTCTTTGAGGGCAGTTTTATAGTTTTGTTATGAGTAGGCTCACTGTAAATGTAAGATTTAACTGCTACTACATATGAGAGTAGCTACTCTCTTCATTTTGAAAAGTGTTTTCTAAAACATGGGGCATGAAATGTAGCACATAAAACTATGTTTCATCCCATGCTACTTTTTTGCAGATTATACTCTTCGAGGAGCTTTCAGTATTCTTTCTTTTCTCCTAATTTCTTATATTACTCAAACTAAATATTCTTGTTCAATTTTTCCTATTTCATTTAGAGTAATCTTTCATAAGCCCAATACTATACTCTGAATTCAAATGTGGTAAAATATTCTTTAACGGCTTAACAAATTCTATAGGAAAAAATAAGGACTCATTAACGAATTAGATATCACTTAGCTTGGAAAGTGTCAACTACTGTCAAGCAAAGACTCAATGTAGGAGGTGTTGCTTTAACTACAGAGCTTCCCAAAATAGTTATGGAAGAATGAGGACTTAATCCCTCATATAACATTTGTGATGCCACCAATAATCAATCAATGAATCAATAAACATATAGCACCTACCATGTGACATGCACTGTGCTAAGCACTGGAGATACAAAAAGAGGCAAACGACAGTCCCTGCCCTTAAGGAGTTCACAATCTAATGATAAAACTGGAAAACTGAGCTGTCAATCAAAATCAGGTCAGCCAGCATGGTTTTAACATGTCATTATATTGTGCTGTTTACCAAGTCCTAACTGACAGTCTGGCAAACCTGTGACAAGATGATAAATGAGTCCTCTGCCTCCATCTCTTTGTCTTATGTAATACAAAGAGAGGAATTTAGGCAGCAATCTTAGCACACAAAATATCCACTGCCACTCCAGAAAGACAGCCTAAAAGCAACCACTACGGAATCTTCAGATTCTTGTTTAGTGTCCCCCTCCCTGATCTTGACTTCATAAAAGGAAATAGTTGTATAGTGGTGCTCAAGATGGCAGGCAGAGTGAGAGGAAACAGAAAAGTCCAACTTCCTCAAACCTACACCACCAAGGAGATATCAATATCTATATTCAGACAGAGACACAGAGGGGGGGGGGGGAGAGAGAGAGACAGACAGAGACAGACAGAGAGACAGAGAGACAGAGACAGAGAGAGAGAGAAAAGAAGAAGAAGAAGAAGAAGAAGAAGAAGAAGAAGAAGAAGAAGAAGAAAGGAAAGGAAAGGAAAGGAAAGGAAAGGAAAGGAAAGGAAAGGAAAGGAAAGGAAAGGAAAGGAAAGGAAAGGAAAGGAAAGGAAAGGAAAGGAAAGGAATAAGGGAAAGAGGGAGAGAGGGAGAAGAGACGGAAAGAGATAGGGAGGAAGAGAAAAAGCCAGAGTACTCAAAAGACAAATGAAGGAAAAACTATAGTAAGTATATTTTGCCAGGCCATGTCCACACAAAAGGATAGCAGAATCCTGTGAGTACTAGAGATGGGGTACAGCCAGAAAAGCCTAGCCCAAAGCAAAGGACATTAAAGTCTTCCAGGGCATGGACCAAGGATGAGCCATGGAGGATTGAAGCTGTGTATTTATGGTGGAAAGGGAGAGGGAGAGGATAATTCAGACCAGGGTTTAGCTAAGGAAGCCTGGAGATTGCAACTGTGTCATTTTGACCCCAAATCACGGTTTAAAGTATAGAGAGCTAGGCCTGGGAAGGCAATAATCACTGTCATCCTGGAAATGACACTCACACCACCACCACCACCACCACCACCTAACTAGATTACATGAGAAGACAAATATTAATTGAAGGCTAAATAACTATAGGATTAAGAATCTCAAAAGAGAAGCCTTAGAAACCACAAAACATCAAAGAAAGTACAATCATGAGACAACATAGCAAAATTTATGGGGTGTAACCAAAGCAGTCCTGAGGAGAAAATGAATATCTCTAAATATTTCTTGAGAGACAGAGAGACAGAGACAGAGAGAGAGAATAGATCAACAAACTGGAAATGCAACTACAAAATGTAGAAAACCAACTAAAACACAACTAAATACCAAAGTAGAAATTTGAAAAAACAAAGATGTTAACAAAATTGAAAGCAAAAAACATGAATGAATTAATCAATAAAATTAGAAGCTATTTTAAAAAATGAAAAATAAACCATTTAAAAAATAAAAAATAACAAAATTGCCAATGTCAAAAATTAAAAAGGAGAAATGGTAACAAATGAAGAAATAAAGTTAATTATTAGAAACTTTTATACAATTATATGCTTACAAATTTGACAATAAATTAAAGGGAATTCATGAATCCTAGAAAAATGTGAAATACAGATGAACAGAACACAAGAGAATTTTAATAACCCAATCTCAGAAACAGACATTAAATAAGCCATAAATTAACTCTCAAAGGAAAAAATAACTCCAGAAATATATGGATTTGAAATAGAATTCTATCAAAAATTCAAAGATCAATTCATTCTGATATTAAAAACCTAATTTGCAAAAATTGGAAACAAAGAATGCTAACAAATTCTTTCTATGATAAATATATGACCATTCTTGATACCTGAATCAGAAAGATACAAATACAAGGAAAAAAGTAATAAACAAATATCCTCAAGACACAAAAAAATTTTAAGTAAATCGTTACCAAAGAAGATATAGCAACACATGCCAAAAAATAAAGGTACATTATGACAGGTAGGATTTAAATCAAGAATTCAAGGTTGGTTCAACATGAGGAAAACCATAAACATAATGGACAACTTTAATAACAAAAATAATCAAAATATGATGACTATGTCACCAGATCCAGAAAACTATTTTGAAAAAATTAAACACCAACTTCTGCTAAAATGGTATAAAAAGCACAGGAATAAACAGGACTATCCAAAACCAAGAGCCAGAATTAAATGTAATAAACTAAAGGCCTTTACACTAAGATAAGGATTAAAACAAGATATACATTATGATCAATATTATTTAACATAGTGAAATACTAGTTTTATCAATCTCAAAAAAAAAGGAATCAAAGGAATAAGCACAGGCAAAAAGGTAACATAATTATGATTTTTGTATGTGAAATGATGGTCTATATAGAGAACTCTAGTGAGGCAACTAAAAATTTAATTGTATCAATTTATAACTTCATCAAAGTATCAACATATGAAATAAACCCATAGAAATCATCAGACTTCCTATATATTACCAACGATACCATACAGGAAAAAAATAGGAAAAGAAAGCCCATTCAAAAACAACTACAGAACATAAGAAATATTTATAAATTTACCTAACAATACAAATACTAGAACTTTATGAATATCACAAAAACATTCTTTACAGAATTAAAGACAGCCATAAATAATTGAAAAAATATCAACTTCTCACAGATAAGGCTTTTCAATATAATAAAAGTGACAATACTATCTAAATTAATTTATTTGTTCAATATCATACCAATCCAATTACTAAAAGATTCTTTTATAGAGCTAGAAAAAAAATCTAAAAGTTCATTTGGAGGAACAAAAGATAAAGCTTTTGAAAGGAAATAATGGGAAGAAAAGTAGGAATGAAGGAGTTGGATTTTACTGCATATAAAGAATTGCAAAAGTATTTAGTACTGGTTAAAAAAAATACAAAGGTCAAAAAACGGAACTGTTTAAGTACACCATATACAAAAGTAAATGAAGACAGGTGCACAGAGTAGACTAAACCTAGTGACCACAATTACTTAGGTAAGAACTCACTATTCAACAAAAACTGGTGGGAAAACTGGAAAATAGCCTGGGAGAAATTAGGTTTAGATCAAGATCTCACATCAAGTAACAATATGTTCCAAATGAATTCATGGTATAAATACAAAAGGTCACATCATAAAAATCAGGGGAAGAAAGAAGAAAATACTGTTCACAATTAGATAGAACAGTATGCTTGAATTTCTGCATTCCTTCCATTCCATTCTTTTTTTCAGGGCATCAATTTGCTTTGAAAAGATTTTCTAGCTTCTCTTCTAAACCATGAATTCTACTTTCAAGTTTTTCCAATGAGGCTTAATTTCACTCATATTTTCCTTCAATTATTATTATGCCTTTATTGGGCCTTCTGATCACTTACAAAGGTCATTCATAACAATTCTCATTTCTGGGATTTGTTATCTTCTTCTAGAGCTTCATTCTAGAATTATCTTAACCCATAATATTTCTTCCTCACTTAGAAGCTTTTCATTACCTCCCTTTTGGTGTTTTCTGTGGGAAGCTTTCTTATATGAATTTCTTTCTTTTTCTCTTTTAGTTGTTGTTGCTTTTAACTTTATTTTGAACATTTCTAGTTATTTTTGGAGTGATAAGTAGTGGATTATGTAAATCTCACTTGGCCTTCTTATTAGAAGTTCTCATAGAACTTTTCATTCATTTGAAAATTTTTAACAGACTCTATAAGGATGGAATTAATTTTATTGCCTAAATTTATCACCTTTTCCAAAATCATCCTCAAACTGGAAAGCCCTTACTCCTCCTGGATCCATACAAGTTCAAGGATAATTACTAAATTTCAAAGTGATTAACTCATAATTCATCATAGTTTTATTCTTCACAAAGAGATGTCACTAATATAAAGTGAGTGTAAACTAGGGGTAGGGAAGAGATCACACCAGAAAAGAGGCTAGGTCAAGATTATTAACAACAAGCTGTCAAGTGAACATACAGATTCCCGGTCAAAAAGAGACTCTCAAAACCAATCCATGAGACAGTTTTCAGTACGGTTAGTTAGAAACATGAGTACCTAGAATTTCAAACTCCAGCATCCACAGGAGTGTCTTTGTTCAGTGGGAGCCTTGGTCTGGTTTTTAAATATTTCCTTACCACCCTGCTACTGGGTAAGTGACTTTGGATAAGTGACTTAAAGTCTCTGAACCTCAGTTTCTTCATCGTTAATATGTGAAGACTGAAGTAGATGACCTTCTAGCAGATTCCCTTCTAGTTCTAAAATCTATGATTCCAATGTTATAACAGGGGGTCTAGTACCAGTGCCTATATAACTGTGAGCCATGGATACTTTTTTAAATAGTGAATGAACCACCAAGTTTCATTAATTTTTTAGTCTGTGTACCCTAAAAAACAGTGTCCCTGAGTTTCTTCATGTGTAAAATGGGACCAATACTACCTGTAATACCTACAAGATTTTTATAAGGATCAAATGAAGTGTTTGTAAAATATTCTACAATTTAAAAAAGTATAAAGTGTCATCTATTATTAAGCTAAATATATATATATATATATACATATGACAACATCTAATTCTTATTTTCTGTCGTTCTAATATTGTACAATTGCCTATATCAGTCCTGTCCTTAAGAATTGTTGATTATACCTCTACATTATTTTTTCTACTTCCTCTTTTTTCTTCCCCACTGCCACCGTCCTAGTTTGAGCTATCATTACCCTTTACCTGGACTATTAGAGGCATCTCCTAACTGGACTCCTGCCTCTAGTGTCTCTCAATTCAGAACCATCTAGTATATATATTGCTAAAATGCAACATTATTCACATCACTACCCTGCTCTAAAACTTTCAACAGTTCCTCATTACCTACAGACTAAAACTGACACTTCATAACCTGATATATAAAGGTTGTCATGATTTAACCCCAAATTGCCAAACACTAGCTGCCTTTGTATAGTCTCCAGTCAACCTGATATGGTTCTTGGTTTCTTGCCTCCGACTTCACTCACACAATGTCTCGTATGTTAAGTTACTTTCCTCTGCAACCCCTACCCTTTTCTCCATCAATTGAAAGTTTTGCCCTATTTTCAGTTCCAGTTCTAATCCGAGATCCCTGATTAATTTTTGTCTGCAGGATAGCAGTCATCAGACCGGGCATCTAGGTGAAGCAATGGATAATAGAGTTCCAGGCCTGAAGTCAGGAAGACTCATCTTTCTGAATTTAAATCTGACCTCAGACACTTACTAGCTGTGTAACCCTGGTTGGGCAAGTCACTTAACCCTGTTTGCCTCAGTTTTCTCACCTGTAAAATGAGCTAGAGAAGGAAATGGATCATGAAGAGTTGGACACAACTGAACAACAAGAAGTCATAGGCCACATTAAGAGATATATACTGCCCATGTGGTTGTGATTCTTCAGTTGTTCAGTTGTATCTGATGCTTTGTGAACCCATGGCCTGCAGTATGTCAGACTCTTCTGTCCTCCACTATCCTTTTTCCTTTTTTGAAATAGTAGTTACTTTTTCACAATTGCATGTAAAGTTAGTTGTCAACATTCATTTCTTTATGTAAAATTCTGAGTTCCAATTCTTTTCTTCCTCCCTCCTTCCCACCCCCCTTCCCCAAGATGGCAAGCAATTTGATTAAGATTAAACATGTGAAATCATGTAAACATATTTCCACATTAATTATGTGGTGAATGAAGAAACAGAACAAAAAAGAAAAGCCACTAAAAACAAAAAAAAGTGAAAATAGTATGCTTTGATCTACATTCAGATTCCACAATTCTTTCTCTGGATACAAATAGCATTTTCCATTATGAGTCTTTGGGAACTGTCTAGGATCACCGTATTGCTGAAAAGAGCTAAGTTAATCATACTTGATCATCCCACAATTTTGCTGCTACTGTGGACAATATTCTCCTGGCTCTGCTCACTTCACTTAGTATCAGTTCATGTAAGTCTTTCCAAATTTTTCTGAAATCTGCCCACTCATCATTTCTCATAACGCAAGAGTATTCCATTATATTCATATATCACAACTTGTTCAGCCATTCCTCAATTGATGGACATACCCTCAATTTCTAATTCTTTGCTACTACATAAAGAGTTCCAATAAATATTTTTGTACACATAGGTCATTTTCTCTTTTATATGTAGTAGTATTGCTAGATCAGATGGTATGCATAATTTGTTTACCCTTTGGGCATAGTTCCAAATTAATTACCAGAATGGTTGGATCAGTTTACAACTCCACCAACAATGCATTAGTGTCCCAATTTTCCCATATCTTCTCCAACATGTATCATTTTCCTTTTCTGTCATATTAGCCAATCTGACAGGTGTGAGGTAGGTGGTAATTCAGAGTTGTTTTAATTTGCATTTCTCTATTCAATACTGATTTAGAATATCTGTTCATATGACCACGGATCCTTTAGTTTCTTTATCTAAAAAATGCCTGTTCATATGCTTTGACTATTTATCAACTGGGGAACAACTTGTATTCTTATAAATCTGACTCACTTCTCTATATATTTGAGAAATGAGGCCTTTATCAGAAACATTAACTGTAAAAATTGTTTCCCATTTTTCTACTTTCCTTCTAATCTTGGTTGAATTGGTTTTGTTTCTGTAAAAACTTTTTAAGTTGATGTAATCAAAATTATCGATTTTGTACTGCATGATGTTTTCTCTCTCTTGTTTGGTCATAAATCCTTCCCTTCTCCATAGATCTAACAGGTAAATTATTCTTTGCTCTCCTAATTTACTTATGGTATCATGCTTTATATCTAAATCATGTACACATTTTGACCTTATCTTGGTAGATGGTGTGAGATGTTGGTCTATGCCCAGTTTCTGCTATACTTTTTTATAGTTTTCCCAGCAGTTTTTGTCAAATAGTGAGTTCTTATCCTAGAAGCTGGAGTCTTTGGGTTTATCAAGAAGTACATTACTATAGTCATTTCTTACTGTCTCCTGTGTACCTAAACTATTCTACTGATCTGCCACTCTGTTTCTTAGGCTGTAACAAATAGTTTTGATCAGGGGTGGGGAACCTGAAGCCTCAAGGACACATATGGCGCTCTAGGTCCTCAAGTGCTACTCTTTGATTGAATCCAAACTTTAGCCTCTCACTCTAACCCCTTATGGAGATTCGTTCTGTGAAATTTGGATTTAGTCAAAAGGCTGCACACCTGAGGACCTAGAGGGCCAAATGTGTCTGCAAGGCTACAGGTTCCCCACTCCTGCTTTGGATGATTGCTGCTTTATAATATACTTTTAGATCTAGGTCATCTTCCTTTACATTTTTTTTTCATTAATTTCCTTGATATCTTCGACCTTTTGTTCTTCCAAATGAATTTTGTTCTGATTATTTTCTAACTCTTTAAAATAATTTTTCAAGTTTGATTGGTATGGCACTAAATAAGTAAATTAATTTAGGTAAATTGTCATTTTTATATTCGCTCAGCCTACCCATGAATAATTGACATTTTTCCAATTGTTTAGATCTGACTTTATTTCTGTAAAAAGGGTTTTCTAATTGTGATCATATAGTTCCTGGGTTTATCTTGCCAAGTAGACTCCCAAATATCTCATTTTAAATTGAATTTCTCTTTCTATCTCTTGCTGCTGCACTTTGTTAGTAATATAAAGAAATGCTAATGATTTATGTGGGTTTATTTTATATCCTAAAATTCTACTAAAGTTGTGCATTATTTCAAGTAGTTTTTTAGTTGATTCTCTAAGTATGCCATCACATCATCTGCAAAGAATGATACTTTTGTTTTCCCTTTGCCAATTCTAACTCGTTTAATTTCTATTTGTTTTCTTATTCTAAAGCTAACATTTCTAATATAATAATGGGCAACCTTACTTCATCTTTGATTTTATTGGGATGGCTTCTACCTTATCCTCATTATAGATAATGCTTGCTAATGGTTTTAGATCCACACTTGTCATTTATTTCTATGCTCTCTAATGTTTTTAATAGGAATTGATGCTGTATTTTCTCAAAAACTTTTTCTACATCTATTGAGATAACCATATGATTTCTGTTGGTTTTATTACTGATATGGTCAATTATGCTGATAGTTTTCCTAATACTGAGCCAGCCCTGCATCCCACTTGGTCATACTGTATATCTTGGTGATAAATTGCTGGAGTCTCTTTGCTAATATTTTAGTTTAAAATTTTTCATCAATACTCATTAGGAAAATTGATCCATAATTTTCTTTCTCTGTTTTAGCTCTTCCCGGTTTAGGTATCAGCACTATGTTTATATCAGAAACAGAATTTGGTAGGACTCCTTCTTCACCTATTTTCCCAAAGAGTTCATATACTTTGGGAATTAATTGTTCTTTAAATGATTGATAGAATTCACTTGTAAATCCATCTGGCCCTACAGATTTTTTCTTAGGGAGTTCATTGATGGCTTGATCAATTTCTTTTTCAAAAATAAGGTTAAGTATTTTATTTCCTATTCTGTTAATCTGGGTAATTTATATTTTCATAAACATTCATTGCTCAATTGCTTTAATTTCTTCTTCGCTGGTAGTGATTTCACTCTTTTCACTTTTAATACTAGTGATGTGGTTTTCTTCTTTCTTTTTTTAATCAAATTAAGTGAAAGTTTATCTATTTTTCTTTCATAAAACCAGCTTAGTTTTATATATTACTTGAATAGTTTTCTTACTTTCAATTTTATTAATCTCTCTTTTAAATTTCAGAATTTCTGGGGGCGGAGCCAAGATGGCAGCTGGAAAGCAGAGACTAGTGTGAGCTCCCTGCCAAGTACCTCCAAAAACCCATAAAAAAAGGATCTGAGCCAATTCTAGAACTGCAGAACCCACAGGGTAGCAGAGGGAAGCAGGGCTCCAGCCCAGGACAGCCTGGATGGTTGCTGAGTGAGGTCTTTCATGCACGGAGCTGGGAGCGGAGTGGAGCAGAGCCCAGCATAGGCGGTGCAGATCAACCAGACCAGGAGCGAGGCAAAACAGGCCCTAGCACCCTGAATCGGTGAGCTGCAGCAGATACCAGACTTCTCAACCCACAAACACCAAAGACAACAGAGAAGGTTACTGGGAAAAGCTGCTGGGGACAGGGTGATAGAGTTCACAGTTCAGCCACCGCCATGGGGAAGGGGGGGGGGCAGCGGAGGTGGGGCAGCTACAGAACTACAGCTGCAGTCACTTCTGGCCCCAGGCCCACCTGGTGGGAGGAATTAAGTGGTGGATCAGAGCAGGAGTGCAGAGCCTACTGAAGATCTGAGTCCAGTCCCGGCTGGTGGTTCTTGGGGAAGGAGGAGTGCTGGTGTGGCAGAGCTAGCTATAATACCTCTGAAAATCAACAACGCATCCCCCCAAGCTTGGAACATAGTACTCTTTACTCTACAAGCAGTCATACCCCACTGAAAAACTCAAGGGTCAAGTAAGGTGGCTGGGAACATGGCCAGGCAGCAAAAACGCACCCAGATTCAGTCTCAGACTTTGGAATCTTTCATTGGTGACAAAGAAGATCAAAACGCATAGCCAGAAGAAGTCAACA
>JAQQSZ010006587.1:0-13550 GCA_028646595.1 Phalanger gymnotis
AGACAAAGTTAAAGCTAAAAGATTTACTCAAAAGAGAAAAATAGAGAATCTATGCTGTGTCAGTAATATTATTCAATATTGTTTTAGAGCATTTAAAATAACCAGACAGCGTAAAATACCTGAGAGTGTACTTGCCTAAACAAATACTGGAACTACATGAACATAAACATAAAACACTTTTTATATAAATAAGCCCACATCTAAATAATTGGAGTAATATTTATTGTTCATAGGTAGGTAAAGCCAATATAAAAAACAACAATTTTACCTAACTAATCTATTTATTTAATGCCGTCCCAATTATATAACTAAAAAATTATCCTACTGAGTTAGAAAAAATAACAATGTTTATTTAGAACAAAATGTCAAGAGCTTCAAGGAAGCCAAGAAAAAAGATGTAAAGGAAGCAGATTCAGTAGTATCAGACCTTAAAGTGTATTATAAGGTAAGAGTGTTGTTGAAGTGTAAAACGGATAATTTTGATTACATTAAATTAAAATTTTCCTTTATAAATAAAACCTAAATAGCCAGGAATAGAAAGAATGCAGAAAACTGGGAAAACACTTACATCGACAACCTCTCAGATAGGATGTGAATGCATTGGATTATTGCTTTGGTGTAGGAAATGATGAGCTGGTTGACTTAGAAAAACATGGAAAGACTTGGACTTATGAAGGAAAATACTATCCACCTTCAGAGAAACAGATGACAAGTAGAAATAACCATGGTATGACCTTACATATATGTGTATGAGTGTATATATATATATATACATATATACATATATATACATACATATATATACATATATATGTGTGTGTGCATGTGTGTATATGTGCATATTTCTAGATATATGTGTGTGTATATGTATATATGTTTTTGTGTATGTGTTTATATGTATGTGTGTGCATTTGTGTGTGTGCATGTGTGTTCCTCACTTAATTGTAGCCTTCTTTAGAATGAAGGAGGGTGAGGGAGGGGAAAAATAAGATAAAAAGTGCACAGCAGTGAACAAAGAAAACCTACAAGGAAGCTCTTTCCTAAGCAGTTTTGAAAACAATATGTAATACTTACTACATAGACTTTCCGAAATGGAAATTTATTGTTTATATTGAATCCTCTATTATGTCCTGCTATGTATGTGGTATTTTTTCTTTTATCATTTTCTATTTAAGTTTAAAACCAATTTTAAAATTTACCAAAAAGAAGATATTAGTCAGTCACTCTTACTTTTAGTTTTGTTTATAGGGATGACTTGCCCATTTGATTGTTACTTGAGTTAAGGGATATAAATCACATGTAATAGTGTTAGATAATTAGTCAAGGGTACTTCTGGAAAAATCTAACGCACACACACAACAAATATGGGGACAATGTTTCTTAATGCCACACACTTCTTACTTCTCCCATCAAATTACCTTACCTCTCCCATTAAATTATCAGGAGCTAACTAGAACTGAGAAAAACAGGAAAATGCAAAACCTGACAGAAATAAAAAAATTCAGTGTGTATTGGGGAAAGGAAGGAAAGTGATGGGAATTTTAAAACTTATGAAGCACTTTCAGATTCATCAGTCTTTTACTGTTACAATCTTCAGTGTACTGCAAACATTGACAAAATTAATCCTCACAATAGTTCTGCAGGGTAAGCTTTATTATCTCCATTTTACCAAGGGAGAGGTGAAGGTTAAGTGGCTTGCCTGAGGCAACATAGAAAGTCAATGGAAAATCAAGGCTTACTAAGTCAGTTTCTAAATCCCATACCTATACACTTTCTAACTAAGTAATTTTCCAAAAAGAAGGTTAAGGAGTCTGCTACTTGTAAGAATAAATTAACTGATCACTAGGATTTCTTCCATTTACAGTATAAAACCTCAAAGTAAGTCAGTGGTTCTCTTTTGTTTTTCAAGTTGGAGGTTGCAGTCTTTGCTCAGGTGACAAGGGACTTTACATGTAGCCAAAGAAGATGAAGAGGCAAACCACTGAACTCATCTTTGCCCCCAAAGTCTCTATACTTCCATACTTTTCTATTGCTATAGAGGGCACCACCATCCTCCCAGTCACCCTTGATCATAGCCTAATTATCATCCTCAAATTCTCTCTCTCTCTCTCAGTCCCCATATCCTATCTGTTGCCAAGGCTTATAGATTTCACTTTTGTAAAATCTTTGTAAAAGATGTTTCCTTCCTTTCTCTGATACTTCTACCTCCATGGTGATGGCCTATATCACTTCGCACATGGCCTATTGTAATAGCCTAGTGTTTGGACACCCTGCCACAAATCTCTTCCCACTCCAGTTTATCCTCCCCTCAGTTGCCAAAGGGATCTTCCTAAAACATAGGTCAGACAATTTCACACCCCTAATCAATGGAATCAAATGATTCCCTGTTACTTCCAGGATGAAATATAACATCCCCTATTTAATATTCAAAGCCCTTCATAATCTATTTCTCCTAAACCACAACTTTTTCAATGTGCTTAAACTTTACTATCTCCTAACATACTCTGTGATCCTGCTGTTCCTCCTAGAAAGAGATTCTATCTCCTTGAATCCAGACATTTTTCCGACTCCTGGCTTCCTTTCTTCCCTTTAAGTCCAAGCTAAAATTACATTATAAGTAGATTTTCCCAGCCTTCCTTAATATTAGTGCCTTCACTTTGAGACTCCCCTTAATTTACCCTGTAAATAGCTTGTTTGTACATAGTTGTCTGCATGTTACCACTCCATTTAGAGTCTGAGGTCCTTGAGAGCAGAGACTGTATTTTGCTATTCTGTGTATCCCCAGGGCCCTCAGAAAAGTACTTGGCAGGGCGAAGCCACGATGGCAGAGCAAAGGCAGGAACTTGCCTGAGCTCTCCCAAATTCCTCACCATACAATTTTAAATACCACTCCAAAATGAATTCTGGAGCAGAAGAACCCACAAAAGGATGAGGTGAAATAGTTTTGCAGCCAAATACAATTTAGGCCTGCAGGAAAGACCTGTTGTACTTAGGTAAAGGAAGAATACAGCCCAGTGCATGTAGTGTCTGGGCAACAAAGCAAGAAGACACCACCTCCAGCAATGGTCAGCATCCAAGGTTCCACAGCCCATGCAGCAGGCCAGTGACAGAATGGACCATCTGTGAGGCCTGTAGCCCCTGGAGCAGCAGGCACAATCAGGTTCTACAACCTAACCATAGCAGGTAAGTTTCCAGACCCAGAGACCCCAGCACAACAGGCCAATAAGCTAGTGGCCAGTTCCCTGGAAACTAATGGAAGAAGCTTCATACAGTGCCTCCCCCCATGCCTCAGGAGCAGAGTTCAACCTTAAAAGTCATAACAGTGGTTGGAAAATGAGCAAACAACAATAACAAAACCGTGACCATAGAAAGCTACTATGGTGACAAGGAAGATCAAAACACAAACTCAGAAGAGAACGACAATGTCGAAACACATATATGTGAAATCTCAAAGAGAAATATAAGTTGGTCCCAACCCTAAAAAGAATTCCTAGAAGTACTTAGAAAGATTTTAAAAATCAAATGAGAAAGGTAGAAGAAAAATTGGGAAAAGAAATGAGTAATGCAATAGAATTATGAAAAAAGAATCAACAGCTTGGTAGAGGAAGCACAAAAAACAGAAAAACGATGTACAAAAATTCACTGTATAAAATAATTCTTTAAAAGTAGAATTAGAACAAAAGATTCAGAATATCAAGGGAATTAATGAAAAGAGATGCTAGGGAAGGTGGTGTAGACATACCAGATCTTAAATTGTATTATAAAGCAACAGTCATTAAAACTACTTGGTACTGGCTAAGAAATAGAGTGGTGAATCATTGGAGTAGGTTAGGTACACAAATCAATGACTATAGTAATCTACTGTTTGATAAACCTAAAGACTGAGGTTTCTTGGATAAAAACTCCCTATTTGACAAAAACTGCTGGGAAAACTGGAAAATAGCATAGCAGAAACTAGACATAGACCAATATCTCACACCATATACCAAAATAAAGTCAAAATTAACTATTTATATATAAAGGCTGATACTATAAGCAACCTGGGAGAGCAAAGAATAGCTTACCTGTCAGATTTATGGAGAAGGGAAGAATTTACAACCAAGCAAGAGATAGAGAGCATTATGAAATGTAAAATGGATAATTTTGATTACATTAAATTGAAAAGATTTTGTACAAAGAAATTCAATGCAACCAAGATTTAGAAAGGAAGAAGAAAATTGGGAAACAATTTTACAACCAGTGTTTCTGATAAAAGGCTTCATTTCTAAAATATTCAGACAACTGAGTCAAATTTATAAGAATACATGTCATTACCCTATTGATAAATGGTCAAAGGATATGAACAGGAAGTTTCCAGATGAAGAAATTAAAGAGATCTATGATTATATGAAAAAATGCTTTAAATCACTACTGATTAGAGAAATGAAAATCGAAACAACTCTTAGGTTCCACATCTCACCTGTCAGATTGGCTAACGTGACAAAACAGAAAAATCATAAATGCTGGACAGGATGTGGGAAAACTGGAACACTATTGCATTGTTGGTGGAGTTGGGAACAGATCCAACCATTCTGGAGAACAATTTCAAATTTTGCCCAAATGGCTATAAAAATGTGCATACTCTTTGACCCAGCAACACCACTTCTAGGATTGTATCTCAAAGAAATCATACAAGTGGGAAAAGGATCCATATGTTCAAAAATATTTGTAGCAGCTCTTTTTGTGGTGGTAAACTTTTGGAAATCAAGGGGATGCCCATCAATTGGGGAATGGCTAAATAAGTGGTGGTATACGAATGTAATGGAATACTATTGTGCTATAAGAGATAAGGAGCAGACAGATTTCATAATAAACTGGGAAGACTTATATGATTTGATGTTGATTGAGGGGAGCGGAACCAGGAAAATATTATATGCAATTACAGACACACAGTATCTCTGATGACTAACTTTGAAAGCCTTACCTCTTCTCTGTAATGTAAGATTCTAAGATAACTCCAAAAGACTCATGAGAGAAAAAGCGAGACATCCAGAGAAAGAATTACAGAGTCTGAATGCAGATTGAAGCAAACTATTGCCTCTTTTTTTTTTTGTTTTTGTTTTTGTTTCTGTTTTGTTTCTTCTTTCTCATGGCTCATTCCACTGATAGTAGTTCTTCTTTGCAACTTGACTATTGTGAAAATATATCTAGTGTGAAAGTATATGTAGAGCCTATATTGGATTGCATGCCATCTTGGGTGGGGATGGGGGAGGAAAAGAAGGGAGAGAAAATTTGAAACTCGAAAACTTGAGAAACTGAATGTTGTAAACTAAAACCAAAACTTAATTAATTAATTTTTAAAAAAAAGAATGACAACAATGAGACAAGATACCAAAATTTGTGGGATGCAGCCAAAGCAGTAGTTGGGGGGAAATTATATCTCTAAATCTTAGATAAACAAAATGGAGGAAGAACAGATAAATGAATTGGGAATGCAATTAAAAAGACTAGAAAAAGAATAAATTACAAACTCTCAATTAAAAACCAAATTGAATTCCTGAAAATCAAAGGGGAGATTAATAAAAGTGAAAGTAAGAAAATCATTAGACTAATAAATAAAACTGGGAACTGGTTATATAAAAAAAACTAATGAAATATATAAACAATTGGTTAATTTGATTTAAAAAAATGAAAGAAGAAAAACATTACCAGCATCAAAAATGAAAGGGGTGAATTCACCACCAATGAAGGAGAAATTAAAGCAATAATTGGAAACTATTTTGCCCAACCGTATGACAATAAATCTGACAATCTAAGTGAAATGGATGAATATTTACATAAATATAAATGCCCAGATTAACAAGAAAGGAATAAAATATTTAAATAACCCCATTTTGAAAAAGAAATTAAGCTGCCAACAAACTCCCTAAGAAAAACTCTCCGCGGCCAAATGAATTCTACCAAACATTTATATAAAAATGAATTCCAATACAACGTAAACTATTTGGGAAAATAGGTGAAGGAAGTCCTACCAAATTCCTTTTATGGCACAAATATGGTGCTAATACCTAAACCAGGAAGAGTCAAAATGAAGAATGAAAATTATAGAATAATTTTGCTAATGACAATTTATGCAAAAAAATTTAAATAAAATACTAGCAAGCAGATTACAGCATTATATCACAAATATCATGCATTGTGACCAGGTGAGATTTAAACCAAGAATGCAGGGCTAGTTCAATATTAGCAAAACTATCAACATAATTGACTATATTAATAGCAAAGGCAACAGAAATTATATGATTATCTCAATAGATGCAGAAAAAAGCTTTTGAGAAAACACAGCACCCATTCCTATTAAAAACATTTAGAGAGCAAAGGAATAAATGCAGCTTTCCTTAAAATGATAAGTAATATCTATCTAAAAGCAAGCAGTATCTGTAATGGGGATAAGCTAGAAGCTTTCACAATAAAATCAGGGGTGAAAATTATCATCAATATTATTCAATATTGTGCTAAAATGTTAGCTTTAGGAATAAGAAAAGAAGAATGAAATTGAAGGAGTTAGAAGAGGCAATGAGGAAACACAATTATCACTCTTTGCAGATGATATGATGGTATAGTTAGAGAATGCTAGAGAATCAACTAAAAACTACTTGAAATAACTAACAACCTTAGCAAAGTCACAAGACACAAAATGAACTCACATAAAGCATTTCTATATATTACCAACAAAGCCCAAAAGCAAGAAATAAAAAGAAAAATCCATTTAAAATAACTGTAGACAATATAAAATATTTGGGAATCTCCCTGACAAGAAAAACCCAGGAACTATATGAACAAAATTATAAGATACTTTTTCACGCAAATAAAATTAGATCTAAACAATTGGAAAAATAGCAATTGCTCATGGGTAGGCCAAGCTAATATGATAAAAATGACAATTGTACCTAAACTAATTTACTTATTCAATGTTTTACCAAACTACCAAAAAGTTATTTTATAGCACTAGATAAAATAATAATAAAATGTATCTGGACAAACAAAAGGTCCAGAATATCAATGGAAATAATGGAAAGAAATGCAAGGGTAGGTGGCCTAGAGGTACCAGATCTAAAACTGCAATCATCAAAACTACTTGGTACTGACTAAGGAAAAGAGTGGTGGATCAGAGGAACAGGTTACGTACACGAGTCAATAACTACAGTAATCTACTCTTTGATATATCCAAAAACTCCAGCTTCTGGGGTAAGAACTCACTATTTAACAAAAATTCCTGGGAAAACTGGAAAAAAATATGGGAGAACGGAGGCATGATCTTACACCAAACGGCAAGGTAAAGTCAAAATGGGTATAAGATTGAGATATAAAGGCCGATACTATAAGCAAACTAGGACAGCAAGGAATAAGTCACCTGTCAGATTTGTGGAGAATGGAAGAATTTATGACCAAACAAAAGATAGAGAACATTGGAAAATGCAAAATGGATAATTTTGATTACATTAAATTAAAAACTTTTTGTATAAACAAAGCCAATTCAACCAAGATCAGAAGGGAAGCAGAAAGCTGGGAAACAATTTTTACAGCCAGTGTCTCTAGTAAAAGCCTCATTTCTAAATATATAGAGAGAATGGGGTCATATTTATAGGAATACAAGTCAATTCCCAATTGAGAAATGGTCAAAGGATATGAACAGGCAGTTTTCAGATGAAGAAATTAAAGATATCTATAGTAATATGAAAAAATGCTCTAAATCACTATTGATTAGAGAAATACAAATCAAAACAACTCTAGTGTACCACATGACACCTATCAGATTGGCTAACATGACAAAACAGGAAAATCATAAATGTTGGAGAAGATATGGGAAAATTGGAACACTAATGCATTGTTGGTGGGATGTGAACTGATCTAACCATTCTGGAGAGCAATTTGGTACTATTCCCAAAGGGCTATAAAATTATGCATACCCTTTGACCCAGCAATACCACTTCTAGGTCTGTATCTCAAAGAGATCATAAAAACGAGAAAAGTACCATCGTGTACAAAAACATTTATAGCAGCTCTTTTTGTGGTGGCAAAGAATTGTAAATTGAGGGAATGCCCATCAACTAGGGAATGGCTGAACAAGTTGTGGTATGTGAATTGTAATGGAATGTTATTGTGCTTTAAGAAATGATGAGCAAGCAGATTTCAGAAAAACCTGGAAAGACTTACATGAACTGATGCTGAGCGAAGTAAGCAGAACCAGGAGAATATTGTACATAATAACAGCAACATTATGTGAGGATCAACTATGATAGTCTCAGCAATACAATGATCCAAGACAATTCCAAAAGACTCATGAGGGGAAATGCTATCCACATTAAGAGAAAGAACTATAGTGGCTGAATGCAGGGCAGAGCATACTATTTTAACTCTCTAAATTTTTTTTATTTTTCCTGGGTTTTCCTTTTTGTTCTGATTCTTCTTTCACAACATGACGAGCATGGAAATATGTTTAACACAATTGCACATGTATAACCTATATCAGATTGTTTGCTGTCTTGTGGAAAGGGGAAAGAAGGGAGAGAGAAAAATTTGTAATTCAAAATCTTATAAAAATGAATGTTGATAATTATCTTTACAAGTAATCAGAAAAAATAAAATAATGCTTAAAATAAAACAAAGAAAGATACTCCCCCAAAAAATTCCCTGGGCAAAACGAAAAAGATATATATGTGCAAAAATATTTATAGCAGCTCTTTTGGTAGTGGCAGAGCTGGAAATTGAGGGGATGTCCATCAATTGGGGAATGGCTGAACAAGCTGTGGTATATGGTTGTGATGGGATATTATTGTGCTGTAAGAAATGATGACCAGCATGCACTCAGAAAAACCTGGCAATACTTACATGAAGTGATGCAAAGTGAAGTGAGCAGAACCAGAACATTGTACATAGTAACAGCAATACCGTATGATGATCAACTGTGAATGACTTAGCTATTCTCAGAAATACAATGAACCAGGACAATTCCAAAGGACTCATGATTAAAAACGGCTAACCATTTCCAGAGAAAGGACTGATGGAGTCTGAATGCGGACTGAAGCATACTATTTTTCAATTTCTGTAGTAATTTCATTTTTTTCACTTTGGGTCTATATCTTCTTTCACAACATGACTAATATAACATTTTTTCATGATTGAACATGTACAATGTATATGAAATTGCTTGCTGTATCAGGCAGATAGGAATTTAGGGAGGGCAAGGGAAAATTTGGAACTTAATTTTAAAAAAATAATAAATGTTAAAATTGTCTTTACTTGTAACTGGGGAAAAATATTTGTAAAAAGAGTTCCCTCCCAGAAAAACAAGTTGCTTGATACATAATAGTCATTTAATAGAAGTTTATTGATTGAGTGACTAGTCGCTCTTTAAAAAAAGTAAAGGGGCCTAATTACCCCCTTGGCCATCCACTTCTTTACCTCATGTCATGAATGAGACAAACTCAGACACTTTTATTCTGATATGGTAAAAAACTGTGGTTCCCAAAATGAGGTACATGTACTGCTAGTGGAATATGGTATGACTCTGAAAGGTAACCAGAAGTTAGGAAAATGGGTCACATCCCATTCTCTGTATGATAGCCAACCGAGGGGTTTCCACCACCACAACTCACCACCCTTTTGACATATTTTACTGCGATACTACCATGCTATATACTGAAGCTGATTGAGTTGTAGAAGTTCTAACCACTCTCCTACTGCACCAGGCATTGTTCTTCAAGGTATCCAGTTATCTGGGCAACTGTAGCAATTACACAGAAACCAATGGAAAATACAACAAAAACGAATACAAACAGTGAATGAGATGGAAAAATTAAGACCATGATCTAGCAAATTCAGCCAATGACAGACTTCATTCATTTGAATATTTCTGGGATGTTATTTTGCTTTTTGCTATTACACCCTCCAAAACTGAGCATCAAAATAAACTGAACTTAGGATTAGACTTTCAAATTACCATCACAAAGTATTAAACCAAAAATTTTCAAAATTAATGAACCATGTTTGATCACACTGTGTCTTGAAAAAAATATTATTCATAATATGTTAGCAAAAACACAAAAGAATTTTCTATAAATAATAAGATAGAATTCTGAGAGAGCATTCCATCTTTACTGAATCCTTTCAAGATGTCTATTTTTGTCATTTGTATCATGCACATAATTATTAGTACAGTGGTACATAAACTGAAGTTATAAATACATAAATATGCATATACTAAAGTCACATATTGCTTTTTTTAATTGTTAAAAGTACATGAATCACAAAGTTTGAAGACCACTAAATGTGGTGGAAGTTGGGGGACAGATAGAAGTTTAAAAAAGCTTTTGTTATGTACTACGTTTTCATGGAAAGGTTTGAATCACAACTCTTGTGAAACAAAATAAAACCTCTTTCCACTGGTTACTCTAAATAAATTTAGAACTGAAAGGTAGCCTAGAGACCACAACCCCTTCATTTTATATATGAGAATACTGAGGAGCAAAAAAATAAAGCAGCTTGGGCAAGATCAAGTAAGTAGTTAGCTTCTTATCTAACATCATAATATAGTATTATTGGTTTTTAATAGATAATAATAACAATAAGAGAATTTAATAATAATAATAATCCTAACATGTGACTTTTAAATTCAAAAGTTAGAGCAGAATGTGAGAATGGAATTGCTACTCCATACTTAGAGAATGGCATTCACATGGACTAATTTATCATGTTATTCATAATTTAAAAAACACTTACCTTTAAAACAGGTAGGATATGGAACTACTAAGATAAATATAATATAGTCGTCTTTCATTCATCCCTCAATTATGTCAAACATACCTGTATACTATTCCTTCTCTGGACTTTCATGACACTTTTATTTTCTGGTTATCTTCATAACTATATGACTACTTCTCAGCCTCTTTTTGCTACAACCTCACTAAGTTTCCTCATGTGTCTCCCCAACATTTTTCACATCTTCTCTCCAGCCACAGAGAACTTAAATTAGTTGCAGTCTTACCATTTCTCACCTGGATTATTACAAAAGTCTCCTAACTGGACTAAGATACCAGTCTCTACCACAGGTTCCCAAAGTGGATGATACGGTCCCTGGAAAAACCCAGGTGAGGCAGCAGAGGGGGAATAGTTTGAAATGACTCAAATTTCAAAAAAAAAAATTAAAGGGTTAAAGAAAGGAGATACAGGAGGATATTGAGTAATTTTTTTAAAAGGGGGTAGTAGGCCAAATAATTTTGGGAACCTCTGGTAGGATAAAATATATTTCTCATCTTGACTTTTAAAGCTTTATACTATGTCTCAAGCTATTTTTCTATGCTTGTGACACATTATTCTCCCTAGTCGAAGAAGCCTATTTTGTTGTTCTTTGAATCCATGAGTTCCTATCAAGCCTTTACACAAGCACACAAGCTGTGTACTCAGAATACACTCTTCCTCATATCTACCTTTTAATCAAGCCTTCTTGACATCTTCAAGACACCTTTTATAGAAAACTTCCTGATAGGGCACACAGCCAAGATGGCTGCTGGAAAGCAGGGACTTGCTTAAGCTCTCCTCCAAAGCCCTCCAAACAACTGTAAAAAATACCTCTGAACAAATTTGAGAACTGTGAAACCCACAAAACAGCAGAGGGAAGCAGGTCTCCAGCCCTGGAGAGCCTGGATGGTCACTGGGAAGGGTCTATCACACAGTGCTGGGAGTGGAGCACAGTGTAGCCCAGCATGGGTCATGTAAGAACAGACCACACTGGGAGTCAGTCCAGAGCAGGCCTTAGGGTCACGAGTCATTGAGCTGTGGCAGTTACCAGACTTCTCGACCCACAAACACCAAAGACCACAGAGCAGGTTAGTGGGAAATCTGCTAGATTGGGTTAGAAAGCAGTCTAGCCCCAGCCCTGGGAGTGGCGGAGATGGTGCATGGTGGTGACAGCAGCAGCAGGAAGTTCCTGTGGCTGCTTCCACAGCTCTAGTATCAGCTACTTCCAGAGTCCCTGGCTCACACAGTGGGAGGAATCAAGCAACAGACCAGAGGAGGAGTGCAGGGATTGCTTTACCCTGCTTGGATCTGGGTCGGGGTCCTAGTTGGCGGTTCCTGGGGGAGGAGGAGCACTGCTGTGGCAGAGCTTGTGGAGACAGTGTGGAGTAGAAGTTGCTCTGAAAACAGCAGGGTAGCCCCTAAAACTTGGGACAAAGCACTCTCTACTCTACAGGCAGTCAAAAGCTCAAAAATCAAGTACTTGACTGGGAACATGGCCAGGCAGTGAAAAAGGACTCAGACTCAGACTCTAGAATCCTTTTTTGATAACAAAGAAGATAAAAATATATAGCCAGAAGAAGTCAACAAAGTCAAAGGGCCTACATCAAAAGCCTCCAAGAAAAATATGAATTGGTCTCAGGCCATGGAAGAGCTCAAAAAGGATTTGGAAAAGCAAGTTAGAGAAGTAGAGTAAAAATTGGGGAGAGAAATGAGAGTGATGCAAGAAAGCCATGAAAAACAAGTCAATGACTTGCTAAAGGAGACCCAATATACTGAAGAAAATAACACCTTAAAAAATAGACTAACCCAAATGGCAAATGAGCTCCAAAAAGTCAACGAGGAGAAGAATGCCTTGAAGGACAGAATTAGCTAAATGGAAAAGGAGGTCCAAAAGACCACTGAAGAAAATGTTGCCTTAAAAATTAGATTGGAGCAAGTGGAAGCTAGTGACTTTATGAGAAATCAAGATAGTATAAAACAGAGCCAAAGGAATGAAAAAATGGAAGAGAATATGAAATATCCCATTGGAAATACCACTGACCTGGAGAATAGATCCAAGAGACATAATTTAAAAATTATTGGACTACCTGAAAGCCATCATCAAAAACACAGCCTAGACATCATCTTTCAAGAAATTATCAAGGAAAAGTGCCCTGATATTCTAGAACCAGAGGTAAAATAGAAATTGAAAGAATCCACCAATCACCTCTTGAAAAAGATCCCAGAAAGAAAACTCCTAGGAATATTGTCACCAAATTCCAGAGTTCTCAGGTCAAGGAGAAAATAATGCAAGTAGCCAGAAAGAAACAATTTGAGTATTGTGCAAACATAATCAGAATAACACAAGATCTAGTAGCTTCTACATTAAGGGATTGAAGGGCTTGGAATATGATATTCCAGAGGTCAAAGGAGCTAGGATTAAAACCAAGAATCACCTACCCAGAAAAACTGAGTATAATGCTCCAAGGAAAAATATAGACTTTCAACAAAATAAGAGGACTTTCAAGCTTTCTCAGTGAAAAGACCAGACCTGAGTAGAATATTTGACTTTCAAACACAAAAATCAAGAGAGGCATGAAAAGGTAAACAAGAAAGAGATATCATAAGGGACTTACTAAAGTTGAACTGTTTTGTTTACATTCCTACATGGAAAGATGACATGTGTAATTCATGAGACCTTTCTCAGTATTAGGGTAGTTGAGCAAGAGAGAGAGAGAGAGAGAGAGAGACAGCAAGACAGCACCAGAGGGCACAGGGTGAGTTGAATATGA
>JAQQSZ010006588.1:0-13550 GCA_028646595.1 Phalanger gymnotis
AAAAAGAAAAAAAAAGAATAACCTCATTTTCTCCTTTGTTGTTCAGTTGTTTGAGACTCTTCCTGACTCCATTGGGGTTTTCTTGGCAAAGATACTGGAGTGGTTTGTCATTTTCTTCTCCAGCTTGTTTTACAGATGAGGAAATTAAGGCAAACAGGGTTAAGTGAACTTGCCCAAGGTCACACAACTAGTAAATGTCAGAGGCCCGATTTGAACTTAGGAAGATGAGTCTTCCTGACTCCAGGCCCTACCCTCTATCCACTGTATATAATACTGTATATAAAATGCTATATAGATGGCACTTACCTAGATTTTAACAAGGCGATTAATAAAATTTCTTATGATAGATAGCTTCATGGTCAAGGTAGAGAGATATGGACTGGATAACAATGTACAAGATTTAGAACTGGTGGAATGACTGTCAAAGACTTGGAAAAAGGTCTCCTGTAGAGTATCCCAAGGCTCTATCCTTGGCTTTATTCTGTTTGCCTTTTTTTTTTTTTTAAATCAGTGACTTAGAAAACATAATAGCGAGTTTGGGAATGACATGAAACTATGAATGATAGCTAATATGTTCAATGACAGAATTAGGATCCAAAAAGATCTTGGGAGACAATAACAATAGATTACATCTAATAGGATGAAATCTAATGGAACTAAATGAAAATTCCAAAATAAGTTTAATCAGCTACCTAAGTACAATTGCAAAGTCTCCTAATTGTTTTGCTGCCCCCAATACTTTTCTACTCTAATATAGCTTTCACATTGCTTGTCAAAATGCAGGCATTGTTTTCCTATTCAGGAAACTCTGATGCTCTGTCCTGTCTCTGGAGTCCAATATAAACCCTGTTTAACTTTTAAAGCCCTTCACAACATGACTCCCACCTCTCTTCCCACCCTCACTGTACATTACTTCCCCTTCCACAATCTGTGATCCAGCCAAACTGGCCTTCTCTTTGCTTTCGAACATAACACTCCATCTCCTTTCTCTACTCCTTTACCCTGACCGTCTCTCCTAATGTCTGGAATGCACCTTATCATCACTCCCATGTCCCTCCCTTCAAGTACCACCTTGTGTATGAAGCCTTTCTTGATCTCTCTATCCCAAACTACCTCGAATTTAACTATCTCATTTATTTTCTTTTCATTTATTCTATATATCCTTACATACATACATGTCTTCCCTAATAGAATGTAAGCCTGAGAGTAGCATTTGTCATTTTTTGTATCTGCATCCCTAGCACCTTGTAAGCACAGTGCTTAGACACTTAATAAAGCTTGTGGATGGCTTGATGCAGTGGAGGATGGGAAATGTAGTTGATAAGCAGCTCATATGAAAAAGACCTAGAAATTTTAATAGGTTAGAACAATATGAGCAACAGTGTGGTGTGACAGCCAAAAGAATGCAGTTTCCAGAGCTGAGGAAGAGGTTATCTACTGAAAACTGACCTAGTTGGACCATTTCTGGATTATTGTGTTGAGTTTTGAACACATTTATGGAAGGATATTCACACGAGAGCAAGTCTAGAGGAGCACAGCTGAGGTAATGAAAAGACACAAAGCCGTGCTTTAAAAGAATCAGTTGAAGGAATTGGTAATTATTTAATCCATGGAGGAGAAGACTGTGTCGGAGTGGGGTGTTGGTTAATGGTGATATAGGATCCCCATCTTGACTGTATTTGTAGAACTTTTATTAAACATTTGTTAAGTGCCTAGTTGCTGTTCAGTTATGTCAGATTCTTTACAACCCTGTGAACTGACTATCCGTAGGATTTTCTTGGCAAAGATACTGGAGGGGTTTACTGTTTCCTTCTGTTTTATGCAGGCAGGGGTTAAGTGATTTGCCCAGGGTTACACCGCTAGAAGTGTCTGAGGTCAGATTTGAATTCTGGTCTTTCTGCCTCCAGGCCCAGTGTTCTATCCATTGTGCTACCTAGCTGCTCCCATTTGTAGATTTTTTTGATGAGAAAAAAGTATTATTTTCTTCTTCCCAGTCCCAGTGAATAGAAGTAGGATCATAGGTAGAAGTTACAGGGAGACATTTTGGTTTAATAGAAATATGAAGAGAAACTTGGTAACAGTGACAACTACCCTGAAAATGGAATAGGCTACTTTGGTGTGGGTAGTGAGTTTCTTGTGGCTGGAAGTGGTCAGGTACTTAATGGGAGAACTGCTTGCTGAGCATGTTCTTAAGATGAATCATGTTTCAGGTGTTTACCTGAAAACCTCTGATAACTCTTAAGATTTTGAAACTCTGATTCTGATTCTTTGTCATATAGATACATAAGTCATGGTGTACAATTTAAGTAAAAAAAATTTTTTTTGATAACTTTTGTTTTTTCTTCCTCTACATTCCCCATTGTAACCCTCTATCCTCCCTGGACCTGTCCTTTAAAACAAAGAATAAAAAAGAGGGAAAGAGTTCAGCAAAAAATTAAGTAACATGTAAATGGCCTGATATTATATGCAGTGTTCCACACTCAGCATTCCCTTCCCCTGCAAATAAGGAAGAGATGCCTTTTCATATCTTTTTTGGGTGGCCATTTGTCATAATTTCAGAAAATTGTTTCATTTGTTTTACTGTTCTTTCCCTTTATCTTGTTGTGGTCCACAGAGATATTTGATACAGGTTTCCTCCCCCGCCCCTCCCTAACCCACTCCAGCTGACAGCTTCTTATCTTAACCTAGTTGATTTGAATTTATTCCTGCAACATTTTCATGTAATCAAAATTATTTATTTTATTTTTTGTAATTGATTCTTTCCTTGTTTGGTTAAGGATTCTTGCCCTAATAAAAGCAAGGGCATTCATTGTCACCACTATTTGGTATAGTGCTATAAATGCTAACTATAATGAGAAGAAAAATAAATTTAGGGCATATACATAGGCAAAAAAGAAAAAAAATAATGTTTTTTGCAGATGATGTAGAAAACCATAGTCAATGAAAAATAATTAAAATAATACCTTTAGCAAAGTTGCATGATATGAATTAAATCTTCATAAATCATCAGCCTGTGAAACCCAACAGGAAAAGATAGAAAGATAAATTCTTTCAAAATAAGTACAGGATATTATAAAATACTGGCAAATCTACCTAGGAAGACAAACATGTGAACTATAATCATGATTACAACTACAAAATTACTCTTTATAGAAATAAAGATAGACCTAAATGGAGAAATATTTAATTGCTCATGGGTGGGTCAAGTCAGTATAATAAAAATGACAATACTACTTAAATTAATATACTTATTCAAGCCATACCAATCAAACTATAAAAGGATTACTTTATAGAGTTAGAAAAAAATAGCAAAGAAACTCATCCAGAAGAATAAAAGGGCAAGATTTTCAAGGAGGAAAAAAAATGGAAGGGGGAGTGGCTAGCAGTACTAGATCTCAAACTATACTGCAAAGCATTGATCATTAAACCAATTTGGTACTGGTTCCATATGGTCGGTGGAATGGATCATGTATATAACATACTGAAGCAATTGCACCTAGCAGCCTAGTGGTTGATAAATACAAAGATCCCACATTACTAGGGTAAGGACTCAATGTTTGACCAAAAAATATCCGAGAAAACCAGACAAGTCTTGCAGGAACTCATTATAGTTCAGGATATCGTACCATATTCCAAGATACATTGCAGTTAGGTACACGAATTAGACATAAAAGGTGACATCATAAATTAGAGGAGCAAGGAAGACATTACATGTCTGATCTATTGGTAGAGGAAATCACAACCAAAAGATAGAGAGGAATAAAGGAGATAAAATGGATGATGTTGAGTACATAAAATTTTGCACAACCAAAATGAAACCAATATAGCCAAAATTAGAAATAGGTAAATGGGGGGGGAAATCTTTACTAGTTTCTCTGTATAAAGTTTCTTAGAAAAAGGTCTCATTTTATTGTAAGGGACTCTTTCAAATTTATAAGAATTAAGAACCATTTTCTGATTGATGAATGATAAAGGAATATATGTAAGTTTCAAAGGAAGAAATCTGAACCGTCAGTAGCCATATGAAAAAATGCTCCAAATCACTAATAATTAGAAAAGTGAAATTAAAATAACCTTGAGATTCTTTCACACCTATCAAAACTGGCAAAGTTGACCAAAAAGGAAAACGGCAGATCTTAGTAGAGCTGCAGGAAAAGAGCATCCTTAATGCACAGTTGATGGAGGTGTGAATTAGTAAAGCCATTCTGGAAAATAATTTGAAACTGTATCTAAAAGTCATTTTTGTAGTATCAAAGAACTGGAAACAAAGGGGAGTGCCCATCATCTGGAGAATGGCTGGACAAATTATGGTATATAAATGTAATAGAATACTGTTATTCCATAAGTAGTGGTGAAAGGGACAGTTTTAGTGAAAACTTGGAAAGACTTATATGAATCGATGCAGAGTGGAGTAGAATGAAGAGAGTAATTTATACAGTAACAGTGACATTGAAAAACAAGCAACTTTGGAAACATTGAAGAGCTCTAATCACTACAATGACAGAGGATCAAGAAAGATGCATCATATCCACTTCCCAATATAGAGGTGATGGACTCAGTGAAGAATGAAGCATATGTTTTTGGGGACATGGCCAGTGCCGGAATTTGTTTTGCTTAACTCTGCATATTTGTTACCAGGGTTTTGTCTCCATCCACCCCTACTGGATGGGGGCAGTGGGAAGGAGGCGATAGATGGATGAGGAGAGAAAATCTGTTTTTGTTAATTAAAAAAATAAAATTTCATTTAAATGAAATTAAAAATTTTTTTTGAAAGAATCCTCTCCCTAGCCATACCCATTGAAGGTATAGGGTGGGCACTTTAAAAGCACAGGAAGTAACACTTTAAGACAGTTTTGGTTTAGACAGTGGCAACAAAGTGTAGTTCTATGATGTCAACCTCATGTGTTCTGCAGACCTACTCCAGACATCCCATAAAAATCACTCTCTAGCCTTCATACATTTTCCTGCTTGCTTGCTTGTTTGTTTGCTATAGCTCAAACTAATCAGGCTAATGTAACAGACAGGATAATGATGATGCTTTTTCAGACTTGTGGGTTAACCATGTCCATGGATCAGACATTTGATAAAGATATTAGTAAAACTTAAGAGATCTTAAATGGATTAAATAAAGACATTCTACACATCCTAGATTATGTGGTCAATGTTATAAATATGAATGGTGGCTTATCAAATACAGTAATAAATGAACCAATTTAAAATAACATTTTTAAATAAAATGTTTAACCTATGTATATTTTAAACTTGTGCTACCTCTGGGAATAACAAGTTCTGTAAGTTCATTTTTTACAGTATAGAGTAGTATTTCCTTTTATTTATGACAAAAATACTTAGATATTATAGCTAAGATAAAGGTCAAATGATATTCTTTCAATGGAGGATTTTGTTCCTCCTAATTAGGATCAGTTATCTAACCATTAACAAATTGATCTCTCGATGATTTAGTTAGTAATGGATATTTTATTCCTAAGACTTTTGCATACTTATTCCAGATCTTTTGGATCTCTGTTTCTTTTAAAGATGACTGAGGTTATAGCTTCAGTGTTCTGGTAAGAAATGCTGCTACTACACTGGAGTTATGGTCATGTTTGAGTATTTAAGCAAATTACAAGATTCTTTCTTCAACCTTTGCCTCTATCTTCCTTGAGGGAGTTTTCCAATACCCTGGGTATAATAGAACTTGTGCTGGTTTGAAGTCATTTAATTGTGTGATTGTGAATGTTGAACCTCATCTATAGAGTAGAGGTGATAGTGTTTTTGAGTGTTTTTGTTACCTATTTCACAAGTATATTGTGGGAAAAGAATTTTTAAATATTCAAGTGATGTATAAATGTGAGTAATATCCACCATCTCATTTGTACTGTTATTATTTCAATGGCAATTAGAACTGTCACTGGAAGTAAAACATAGAGCATAATGTAGAACCTAGCAGAAGTCTTGTCTGTTGTAACACAGTGAAATGAACAGGATTTGGGATGAGAAGACCTGTATTCTAATGCTGGCATTTCTAATTATTGTATGGCCTTGGGAGGGATCACTACGTTATCATTTCCTATCACTTGTAAAATGAGGATTTGGACTGCAGGATTTCTCAAGAATCTTTGTGCTCTAATTCAGTTCTCAGTAGCAGTGGGCCAAAAGAGACAATGGGAATGTAGCCTCTGTATTCACAAACTTAATTATTAGGCCTTGGTTGTTCTTGGGATAGAAAATGGTGCTTTTTCTTGCCACTCAGGGACTTTCTTGTCTTTCATATCTTCTTTCAGCCTCACATGTAGGCTTTATATTTGAATGGGGTGATTATATCTGACTTTGATAAGTGAGAAAAACGTTGCATACAGGCTTTAGGAGTGGAAAGATATCTGAGTTGCTAATATGGACACCACCCTTCCATGTTCATTTTTGCTTTCATTTTTTAACTCTTATAGTCTTTTCAGGTACTAGACTAGGGGAAAAGTTTTGTGGCTCAACTCAGTTGCCCCATTATTCATGAAGCTTCTTATAAGTTCACCTACCCTACAGACTTACAGATTAAATAAATGAGAAGTCTTATGAATCTTCATAGTGCTTTGTAGCCCTTTTAAGCACTTACAGTCTTGTATGTGTTTGTGGTAAGAACTGTCAGACATATCTGAATTTCCCTGTGACTGTACAAAAGACCCTGTGTATAGTAGATGATTAATAAAAATGTTTATTGTTGTTGAATTAAGTTGTGGTACTTGAGCAGTCAGTAGTTATTTTTTAGATTTGTCAGAGTTTTGTGGTATTAAAAAACCAAGAACTTGAAATCTGTAGAAGAAAAATCTTAAATGTGATGTTGAATTTATAAACCAAGTAAGAAATAAAAATTCTTTTGCAGGGAGTGTTTATGTGGAAAATGGTCCATAATTTTGGTGAAGAATTGAATAACTGTTTGAGAGTGACGCTTGTGTTGGTTTATCACCTACAACTAAATTCTCTGTCTGCTAGTCTGTTGTTCCTCTGATCGTACCTGCCCTGAGACATCCTTGACGCATTACTTTGTTTCAACCTAGAGAGGGTGATAATGGCAATCAAATGTTCTTAGCATACTAGGACTAGCAATGTACAGAAGGCTTATTGGTTAATAGAAACTTCTGTTTGATAGGATGCCTGGTAAGCCAGGTTCTATTAAATCGAGTTTTCTGAATTGTTATTTATTATTTCAACTTAATAACACTTTCAAGGATCCCAGAAGTGATTTTTTTTTTTACCCTACAGCCTCTTCCAACAGGTCAGAAAAGGAAGGGAGGAAAAACTGTTGTAAAGACCTCTAAGTAGGGATTTGAAAAACAACTTTGTTTCTGCAGTCTCTAATTGAACAGAAGCTTTCATTATATTAACGTGCAGACCCTTAGGCAGAAAGAGTGATTTGCCCTGAAGAAAAGGGAGTGCCCAAAGCAAGAACATTTGGGGAAGATATTATGCAGGGAGTATTAAGTTGACATTAGAAGTGCCTAAATGTATGATATATTGCTTCCAAGTGGTGAAGTCAAAAGATAGAAATTACAGATTAAAAGCAGGAGCTAAAGATAACATTGGTTCTTATGTGGGATGATGCTGCTTACTAGGCCTGGACTGAATTTTTTTGAACCTCTTGAGAATGCATTATTTGAAAAAATCCTGCTATAAATGTCATCCAGCAGGTTTTCTGATTATGAGCATGGATGATGAAAACAGTACCTACCACTGTGGCTTTTCTGGGTTGAATACTAAAGGTAGGATGAAATTAAAAGGAAGAGAGAAGATGTCTTCTCTATTAAACTTCAGTTATTTCTTCTAATAGATTGAGTTCTAAAATTTCAGCTTGAAGTGGATAATAAAACATTGCCACATTAAGGATATTTTTTTTAAAGTGAACCCAAGCCTTTTAACTTGTTTTGTCCTCAGTTGTAGAGGCTAGTTCTCTGCTCATCAGCCAGTGTCTGAAGAATGATGAATAGGATTGTCATGCCTGGCAAGGTCCCATCTTTACCATTACCCACATCGGCAGAGGTGGCAGACTATGTGTGCTCTGCTCTTTCTGCTGGCAATGCTTATTACCTATGGAGCACAGTGCCATTAACACAAATGTGGGTTTTGTGTGTTTTGAGTCCTGGCTCTGACTCCTTCACCTTCCTCAGCCTGAGTTTCTCCATCTCCAGAGTGAAGATAACAATTCTTAAATTACCTGCCTTACAGAGATGTTGTGAGAAAAGTATTTTTTAGCCCTTATAGCTCTACTGAAATATATTATCAATAATTCTCCACTACTTGGGAAGGGACTGTGGCGGCCTCATGTCTGCAGGGATTTTTGTTTTCTCTGGTATTCCTAGTAAGTCTATGTCAGTCTCTAACTTTTCAAACTGATTCATTGTCATTGATTCATTTTTTAAAGATGATCTTGAATTTTTTTTTCTTTCCAGGTCCCTGATTCTTTCTTAAAATAGAAAATCTAGAGGAGTGATGGGTGGAAGGTGGAAGGGAATGTATTTCTTTTGTTTTCATGTCATCTTCAGTTCATTCTCTGTTTCTGGTGTTGGACTAATTCCAGTTTGTCTGAGAAATTGGAAGAAAGACTGTTCTCTGACAAATTTTATGCTCAAAGCCAGAAAATGGAGCCCAATTGAATGGACACATTATTTATAATGAATGCCTAAATCTAAGAGAACACAGAGAGTTCCCTCTGTGCTTGAGAATGCTCGTACCTCAGGGGTTAATGTGCAGAAGGGCAATTAATTGAAACAAAGCTATTTTTAGTTGTTTGGGGAGGAAGTAGTTACTACTTTGCATTTCTCGGTATTTGGTGGCTTGTCGTTTTATTCCGGGTACCTGTTTTCTTCTGGCACAAAAGAGACATTCTGACTTAGCCAGTGTCAGAGGTGAAGGAACTTTGTAGCCACAAACTGTTTTAGTCTTCCCTGTTCATGGTAGCACCAAACTTGAGGGAAAGACATTTCCTATTGATTTCTGTGTTGCTCTTAGGCCTTGGGGTGACCTCACTCTGCCCGCTCCAAGCCAGAGTGATGCTACCATCAGACGTCATTTTCTGCTCTAAGGGTGTGACCCACTATAAAAATTTCAGCTTAATTTCCTGTGGTCATTAATGATCCTTTATTTCCTTATGCTCATGCCTTACATTTCTAAGGAAAATTTAATAATCGCTTCATTGCCTTTCTGACTGGAGGTCAATTAGCCATGGAATGGAAGGTAACAAAACGGGCTCCTGAATCCTCATGCCCCAGAAAGAAGATGTAGCTTCTCCTCCATGGCGCTAGACCTCAGTTCAGCAGGGTGCCCTTCTTTGGACTCCTCAAGGCACTCTGAACGTGCTCAGTGAGGAGCAGGCTGCCCCAACACAGCCTCCCAAATGGAAAGATCCAGGCTTGAGAAGAAAGTTGACTCTTCTCCGAGGAGTTGGAAGTACTCTTCTTTCCCAAGCACAAGTGTGCAATGGCCACGTAGCCCAAGGACTGTAGCTTGAACAACTTAATTCACTTTATATCTAAACCAAGTTTCTTTTTCTTTATTAAATCCTTTACTTTGGTGACAGAAAGGGCTCTTTTGCCTCACTGTCCTTTAAAAAAAAGACATCGATTTTCTAAGGAGTTTATGTTGATGAATTTCCTATTTGTCTCAACAGGGAACTTTAAAAATCCGTGACAAAGAGGTGACCCTAGAGTATTCACCAAGCCCCGATTTTTGGCATTGTAAACGGGTACGTGTTGAGAGATTTCTTGCCTTTTTCTTTTCCTAAGAATAAGTGGTAATAGGTAGGATAAGGGAGCCAGAGCCAAGAAGATGGAACTCTGCCTGGTTATGGTTACTGCTGGGATGTCAAGTTATCCCACAACTTACTTTTGATTATTAGAAAGCTGAGGAAAATCCAGACGGGACCATTTCCTTGGTGTGGAACATTGATCTTTGTCCATGTGGTGAATGTTGTTCCTGATCCTAAGAATAATCTTAGGATCAGGAAACTAACATTTTTTGATGTCTTAAATGAGACATCCTTTCTGTTCATGGGGATTCCGGTCCTGTCACTTGTGACCTCTTTTTTATACTCATCTTCCCATATAAACAGAAGAGGAATTGGTGCCTGAAACAAAAGATTTCTGGTGGGGATAGAATCTCAAATCATAGAACAAACACTAGAGCAGGAAAGGTCCATAAGGGATCATCTTACTCAGTCTAGTTATTTCAAAAAGGTGGAAGCTGAGGCTCTGCTTCAGAAATTACTTACTCCAGGGACAGCTAGGTGGTCCAGTGGATAGAGCACTGACCCTGGAGTCAAGAGAACCTGAATTTAAATCCAGCTGCACACACTTGACACTTACTAGCTGTGTAACCCTGGGCAAGTCACTTAACCCTGATTGCCGCCCCCCCCCAAATTTACTTGCTCCAGTTTGGCATATACAGACAGAGTTAGAACTAAAACCTAGGCTTCCTAACTCTTCGTTTGGTGCTTTTTAAATGTTCCTTGGGTTCCTAAGTTCTTAGTCTCAAGTAATTTCTTCATATTCTAATACCTTGCAATCTCTAGGATAATAAGGAACCTTTTTATTAGACTAAGTTTTTTTTAGTGTCACGCATTTTGAAAAATACTGTTGTTAAAATCTCAAATTTTTAAATTGAGGGTAGAGCCTTAAATTGTCAGTATCATATGAAAAGATGTCCAAAAATCACTGACTTTAAAAACTTTTAAAGATTGTTTTGATCTATTTAAAATTTGTCTTGACCTAGCTAAAACAAATATACACTTTAAGTATATGCTTTCTTATCATGCCAATTTAAAAAAAACAAAAAAACAGTGGAGATGGGTAGGATAAGATGCCCAGACCCTACCTACTGTTAATACAAGGACTTTTTCCTCCCCAAGAATATTGACATCTAAGGACATGGGGAGTCATATAGGAATCATATAGCTTGATTTGTGTGACATTGTCATTCCCTCTCTGCACATTACTTCCATCTCTGTAAAATGAAACTAGGTTAGATGTTTTCTCAAGCTCTCTTCCAGCCCTGTCCTTCTGTGATCTAAGTCAAGGGTTAGCTAATTAAGGCCAACTGTTTTTGTAGGGCTAAAAGTGGTTAAATACAAAAAAACACTTTATTTAGAAATGTAAAAACCATTCTTAGATCACTGGCATACAAAAACAGTCCAGATCACCAGGCCTAGTTTGCTGACCCTTGTTCTAAGCTCTAGGTAGTTCTCATAAGCTCTGATGACCATCTGTTATCCTAGAAAGCAACATAGAAAGTCATTTACCTGCACTTTTTACCCTTAAGAGATAGATTGAGGTATGTTGTAGAATTAGTCTTAATCAGTTTATGGTGATAATCTAAGTCCCTTTGGCATGAATAGAGGAAGGAAGTTAAGATCTCTATAGAAGCTGTTTATCTTATTTTGTGTTAATGCTATTTTCTTGCAATACCTCTAGGATATCCCTAGAAATGGCCCTTAAATAACTACTGTAGGCATCAGCTGTTTATATTCTGTGCCTCCCCTTTGCCAAGTATATTTTTATCCTAGCCCCATAAAAGTAATTGGTACATGTTAACTTCGTCTCTGTTTGGTTCTGGCTGAGACTAATTGGGACACCACCTCACCTTATTCTGTATGTATCCTAGGTATTAACTGTCTTAAAGTTCATTTTAATGTTTACACTTTAATACATACAGAAAATAATCTCTTTAAATGTGTATGTAGACAATTAGCATCCTTTCTAAACAGAGAAGGCAATTCTTAAGAGTCTTCCTGACCTTAGAAATGAATTTAAATTTAGGGTTACCAGGTTAGGACTGTCTTTTCTGTGACATCAGCACAAGAATAGCTATGTTTTTCTTATTTTTATTCTAGTTTTATTCAGCTTTATAGATATTAACATTCAGGATGTGCAGAAAGGTTTTAAAATATTTTTAATGGTAATTTTTAACCATTTCTTTTCCTTTGCAGTGTAAAGTTAGCACTGTTGGATATCGTTCATCTTGCTCATATTGCAAGTTCCCGAGAGAGGGTTAGTGTATTTTCATTCATTTATTTATATATCAATTCATTTGTTTTGGATTTAAATTCAGAATCTTCTTCAGTTTTAGAGACTGGGTATCCTCAACTGTCTTCACGAAGTATACTGTGAACACCTTTTTTTTTTTTGATACACTAGGTTTTTTTCTACAATTGCAGTTTCTCAACAAAACCCAAATGGCCTTCCATACAAAGTATACTCATTGAAAATAGCTAACTATTTTTATATGTTGTAGTCTAATTCAGTGACTAATAGTAGTAAGGAAAGTAGACTAGAGTCCTGATATCCAGATTAGAAATAAGAACAAATTCTTCTTGGAAGGTTGAGTTAGTTTATTTGCCTTTGGTTGAATTAAGTTGACTTTCTTTGCTTTCTGGGCTATTAATGAGTTTAGGGGCAGTATTCATGGGACAGTAGATTCAGACATCAGTGTATACAGGCTGCTAGATTGGAATTCTATCTTATGCAATTTGGAACCAGATAGTAGATATTTCATTGTATTTCCTTTTGCCTAGTAACAGAGGCCAAGGTTCAGCAGGAATTAGCTACCTATCCTGAGCCCCAGAAATCACCAGCACAGCCAGCAGTACCACCAGAAAAGCAGCAGAGCCATCCTCAGGCACCACCTGACAAAGAACCTGAGACAAAAAAGCGAGAAGAAGGAAGAGAGAGACGTTTAGGCCAAGAGCAAAGGAGGGACTCAGAAAGGTATCCGTCTCGAAGGGAAGGACATGATACCTCCACCAGAAGAGACAGTGAGAAGGAACAGTGGTCTGGAGAGTCACGTCAGGATGGGGAGAGCAAAAGTAAGATGCCAAGGGTTTATCATTATGTTTAACAGTTGTATATATTTAGATTTCAACATGTTTCCAAGAAAAAATTTCTACCTCACAAGTTGGCAGGGAATTTTCCAGCTTTTTTTCTTTTTTTCCCATGGATTTTAGTAGGAACAGTATATTATTTCTAGAGTTTGAATATTCTGATATAATTGTTAAAAATTACACTCTTATACATAGAACTTTTAGAGCAAGATGAGATCTTGTATCATCTGGTCTAACTGTCCTGTACAAGGTAAGGGAATAACCATTTATGTAGCACCTACTGTGTGCCGGGTTCTGTATTAATTTTTTTTTAATTTTTATTTATTTATTTAATATATTTAGTTTTCAGCATTTATTTTCACAGGAGTTTGAATTACAAATTTTCTCCCCATTTCTACCTCCCCCCCACTCCAAGATGGCATATATTCTGGTTGCCCTGTTCCCCAGTCAGCCCTCCTTTCTGTAACCCCACTCCCCTTCCATCCCTTTTTCCCTTCCTTTCTTGTAGGGCAAGATAAATTTCTTTGCCCCATTGCCTGTGTATCTTATTTTCTAGTTGCATGCAAAAACTTTTTTGTTTTTGTTTTTGAACATCTATTTTTTAAAACTTTGAGTTCCAAATTCTCTCCCCTCTTCCCTTCCCACCCTCCCTCCCTAAGAAGTCAAGCAATTCAGCATGGGCCACATG
>JAQQSZ010006589.1:0-13549 GCA_028646595.1 Phalanger gymnotis
GGTTTCTTCAGAGGCAGCCCTTATTGGTGTACGCTCCTTTATTCTGTTTGGCGCAAGTCCCCAGAGCACCATAAATCAAAGCATCATAGGTTTAGAGCCAGAAGGTAGCTTGAAGATCAATAAACTCCACCATTTTACAGATGAGGAAACTGAGTCTCAAAGTAGCAAGTTACTCAAGGTCTCGGAGGTTGAAAATAGCATCAGAATTTGAACTCAAGTCCTTTAACGACAAATATGTGACTCCATTCTACCATGAAGGGTCCAGGGTCCCAGGACATAGAGATGAAAAGGACCTTAAAATATTAATCTTGTTCAATGCACTCACTCTACAGACCAAAACCAAAACAAAACCAAGACAGAGAGTCAATTCCGGCTCAAGGCCAGGTAGTAAGCATCAGGATTGGAGCTCAAACCCAGTTCCTACAGCTCCAAATCCAGTTCACTTGCCGCTCCATCACGCCATAACATCGATGTGCCCTTATTCAATTGTCGAATATTTTTATTGTCACTTCCCTTCTGTCTGGTTTTCTAAGTTCTAATTAGATATTCCTGCAGTAGCCTTAATCTCTTCTACTGGGCACCTCGTTCCTAAAGGGCTAGTTCTTCAGCTAAAATATATTCTAGGTGGCAACAGTCACTTCTCCCTCTAAGGCCATTCCCCAGGGAATTCATTGGGTTCATTCATGGGTGTAAGGGATGGGGAAAGGCTCTTTCTAGTCCAGGGGGTTCCAGCCCTTCCATAGATAGTGGGATCTATCACTCTTCATCTAATATAAGTTCCCTGAGATGATTTCAGGGAGGATTCCATTTTTTTGTGTGTGGTTCATTCTCTACTGCCTAGCTCAAAGTCTGGCATAAGGGAGGAGCTTGTTGATAGATTGGTTGAACACTGATCCTGGTCGTTTCTTCCCGTCTTTGTCAAGGCTCCTTCATCTCCAGAAGTTCTGGCTGTTCAAGGCTGAAAGAGGATGCATTCTGTTAGAAGTGTGTTATTACACCCCAAGGTAGGAGAGTAAACCTTGAAAGCGCATCTCATACTTCCTCCCATGAACTGAAAACCATGAGCATCAGCACGGATGCCATACGATGTCAGGCTGGATAGCGAAATCCTCAGTGGCAATCATATGCCACTTATTATCTTTGATTTGCTACAGTACAATAAGTATACTCCACTGCATATCATGAAAATAAATCAGAATCACAGAATATTACATTAGAAAAGGGTTTTATCCCAACTCTTCAATTTTACAGATGGGGAAATTGAGGCCCCTGAGAAATGAAATAATTTGTTCAAGGTCTCCCTACTCACAGAGGTCAGATGCAGGCCTGGAAGCCAGGTGGCCTGACTCCTGATCTAGTTTTTCTACGTCACCACATGTCTTCCCAAGTTGATTGGGTCAGTTCATGAAGCTATTAAATAAATATTAAATCAATAGCTTGATTAGCTAGTACAGTTTAAAGCTGTACATTATGAGGCAGTACAGCATAATGGATAGAGTTCTATACCTGGGTTCAGACCCTGCCTCTGACAGTAAGTAACCCTGGGCAAGTTATTTAACATCTCAGCCTCAGTTTATTCGTGTATAAAACAGAATGATAATATTTGGATGTAGCATGGATAAAATACTGGATTTAAAGTTAGGAAGATCTAAGTTCAAATTCTATATCTGTGACTTATATTTCTTGTGTGACCTTAGGCAAGTCACTTACCCACTGCCTGCCTCAGTGTCTGCAGCTGTAAAATGGGCGTAGTAACAGCACCTATCTCACAGGCTTTTTGAGAGGATGAAATCAAATAATGTGTATAAAGTGACCTTAAAGTGCTATATAAAATGCAGTTACTATTGCTATTAATTCAAAGGGTTGTTATAAGACTCAAATGAGATAAAGTAAATGAAGCACTTTGTACCCCTTAGAGTACTATATTAATGTCAGTTATTACTATAGATGCTCATACTTTTGTCGCTTTGTTGCTTCCAAATTTTCTTCCAATTGACCAAAATATGTTAACTACTGAAAACCCCACATGGGGTTCCCCATTCCAGTACTTCTTTCTTACATAAACATCTAACCCAAGCATATAGCTTGATTGATCGACTCAGAATTATATTTACCCATATCAGGTGGTCAGCACAGTCTTCAACCTGCTCTATATCCCATGGAGAAATGTGTTCACCCGCACCCAAACTGAGCCTTTTTTCTTTAGGCCTGGCCTACAGCATGCCTATGGTCCTTCCGGATCTCAATTCTATGGTAGATCTTATAATCTTATGCCATTTACTTCTCTTGTCCATTAATAATCCCTTCACTTAGCCTCTGTCCTCAAGTAAATTCTATAGTATAACCTCCATGCGATTTCACTGATGTGGGTAGCTCCTACTGTGGAAACTTCCTTTACCAAAGTAGATTGGCAATTGTTCTGCAACTAATATTCTTAAGAGAGTTGCCTGGAAACACTAAATGCTTCAAAGATTTGCCCAAGTCATTCAGCTGGCAGATGCCAGAGGTGGGGCTGTAACAACAATATTACTAGCAACTGCTGTGGAGATGTAAGACCAAAACCAGCACACAGGAGGGCTGCTAGCACAGGTTTTTTGATCAGCTTTTCTAAGGAAAGCAACTTTAAGGGGTTTACAATCTCACTTTAAACAAATATCCATATATCTTTCACTTAGTTCAGGGTTGGAAAAGCCAGCACCCTGAACTTCAGAGCAAATACAAACAGAAATTACAAATAGAGAAAATATAAACAGAGCAAATAACACAAATCAACAGACAGGTTTCTAGCTGTCTGACCAAAGCTATACATACATAGTTGCCAGAGAGAGAAGCACCAACACCTGGTTTTTCAAAGCTCGCAGGGGGTTGCTTCTTAATGGCTACCCAGAGTCTCTACACCAATTCTCTTCCAATGAATGAGCCCCAAACAAAATGCTAACCTCAGAGTATATATACACTTCTTCAGGGTCAGAGCACTTTACACTGCTCGAGGGTTTATTCCTCTCCTGACTTAATTAGCAAAATAGTCTTGACCTTTCTACAAACAAAGGCAAAACTCAATCAAAGGTGCTTGATTGCCTTAGTACTGAGAAACTCTCCAAAACAAAAGACAACAAAAAGTCCCACTTTGCTTGCCCTTACAGGGGCTTAACAGATGGCAAGTATAAGAGTGGTGCAGTAGATAGAGTTTAAATGTAGCCTCAGATACTTACTAGCTGTGTGACCTTGAGTAAGTCACCTAACCTCTGTAGGCCTCAGTTTCCTCATATGTAAAATGGGGGATAACAGTACCTACCTCCCAGGATTGTGGTGAGAATAAAATATTTGCAAAGCTTTTTGCAAACCTTAAAGCATTATCTAAATTCTAGCTATTATTATCATTTGTTTCTCTGAGGCCACATGTCTGTCCACTAGAACATGTGTCTTCTCGTCTCCATTTTATAGATGAAGAAATGAAAGAGTGCCTACAGCTTTTTATAATGTTGGCCCTCTTTATGACATGCTCTCATATAATAATAATAGCTAACATTTATGTAACACTTTGAGGTTTGAAAAGCACATTAATTACATTATCTCATTTGGTCTTGGTGAGGTAGGTGCTTTCATTACTGTCATTTCGGTGCTATGATTATCTCCGTTTGATAGATGAGGGAGCTGAGGCTAAAAGAGATGAAAGGTTCTGCCCAGATTAAAGATCTTCCTGATGCCAAGTCCAGTGCTCCACAACACCATCTCAGACCTGTCCATTTGCTCATCTTTACAACCACCCAGTGAAGTCAACTTTGTGCAGCAATGAGTCAACAGAATTAGAGTTGGAAAGGAACACTTTAAGGAAGCACTATGTGTCTCCAGAATGATCCAGTACTGTTTTCTAAAAAAAATTGTCAAAGTTGCTTGTTATAGCTTCATGATTCCACCAGAATGAAGTGTAAGTCCACAGGCACAAGGGGCAGGCCTAGAGGATGAAGGGATGTTTGCCAAAAAGAGGCCAAGCAATACAGAACAGCTGTGTCCCTTGTGGTATTTTTCTTACACACACACACACACACACACACACACACACACAATTTCGAACAAGAACCTTTTCCAGAATTATGTCAGATACTTTTGAATAGAACATAAAAGACAAGACCTCAATCTTGGTGTAAGACTTTGTAAATAATAATTTTAAATAGGTTTCAATATCTTTTACCTTTGCCCACACTTCATCTTGTGCTACTTTAAGAAGTTCTTCCAGTTTATTATGATGAATTTTTTCTTCCTTTTGATGAATCTTAATCCCAATACCTGCATATTTGAATGAAAATTATATTAAGTATCTAAAGATGGCCTTTTGTTTAATCTTTTGATCACTTTTGTTGTACTCAGAACCTACCACAATGCTTTGCACATAGATGGTGCTTGGTAATATTTGGCTGGGGAATGAATGAACAAAATCCAGTTATGACTTATTTTGATTTGAAGAAAGTTTCCTGACAATCCATTTTCAGGGGATACATCTAAAAGGAGTGAGAAGCAGCATGGTGTAATTTTTAAGTCAAGATGGCCTGGGTTCAAGTACTCCTTGTGACACGTGCTATGTGACTGGGGAAGTTAGTTAAACTCTCAATGTACCAGCCAAGTCTCCAAGACTGCAAATTACAGAGCTGCAGATTTGCATTGCTGGGGGGAATTTTCATATTGAAAGTTCCCCCACATGTACTTTCCTGAGTTCAGTGCCTTCAGTTGTGGGGTTCGGTGGAAAAGAGGACTAGTACTCGTAGTAGCAGTAGTAGCTTACTACAACTGCTACTACTACTTCATATTTGAGGAGTACTTCTAACCTTGTAAAGCACTTTCACATCCATGTTTTCATCTCATATTCAGAGAAACCTTGTAAGGTAAGCCTTATTCCACCCATTTTGAAAGTACCTAAAATCTAAAATGTTCTAGTGCTTGGGTGGTAGTGTTGTGCAGTTGTATCCGATTCTTTGTGACCCCATTTGGGGATTTCTTGGCCAAGATACTAGAGTGCTTTGCCATTTCCTTCTCCAGCTCATTTTACCCATGAGGAAACAGGCCAACAGAGTTAAATGACTTGCCCAGCGTCAGACAGCTAGTAAGTGTCTGAGGCCAGATTTGAACTCGAGAAGATGAGTCTTCCTGATTCTGGGCCCAGCATTCTATCCACTGCATCATGTAGCTGGCCTCTTCCAATCTTAGGCAGCCCTATATCCAGAAGTTCCAGGGACATGATTCGGGCATTCCCACACAGAACTAGCAATCTTCCCCCAAGATTCTTCTATTTATGGCCTCCTCGAGGTTAATTCCCAGTCAGCTGGGAAAATTAGAAACTAAGACAACTCCTTGACTTTTTCCTTGCTCACTGTTGTGTTACAGGTAGGACTGAGGATTGCCTTGTGGCCACTTTCAGGAGGCGCTATATGTGATTCCCTGCTCTTCCCTATTAACTTATTGTTCAAGTGGAACAGTGTCATCTCAAAGGAAGGCCCAGTTACGGAGATAGACTCTTTCTGCACCCGTCAATTCCTCACTTTTGCCTTTTACTCCTCCTAGATTAGCAGAGGCTGTCATCCGATATCATTTCTATCTCCAGGCCCTTTGGTCTTTTTGCATTCTTCCTAGGCAAGTGAAACTTGGTGGACACATTAACATTCAAAGGCTTGTCCCCCTCCTTCTCTTCTGATCCTCTTGAAGAAGAATTAGGAGGAGATTGCATCTTTCCCTCAGTAAAACACTTATTGTCCCTGAAACTTATATGTGAGCACACTTGAATATCTGTGAACAAGTATCACAAGCATCTTATCAGCAATATAGCAGTCATAGGTGGTACAGTGGATCTCTAGAGAGCTGGGTCTGGAGTCAGGAAGACTTATCTCTGTGAGTTCAAATCTGGTCTCAGACACTTACTAGCTGTATGACCCCAGGCAAGTCACTTGTCTCAGTGTCGGTTCTCCACCTGATAGTGGCAGTTGGCTAGCAGTTGGTATTGGCGGTAGCAGAAATGGTGGGCCTCTCTGCTATAGAGACTGCTTCCCTGGATTATGGCTATGGGCGCGGGTTGGAAATAGGACTGATGTCCATGTTCATTTGCTTAGGACAGTGTTCAGTCAGTCAGTAAATATGTATTAGTGACTATGTGCCAGGAAAATAAAAGTGGGGAATACAAAAAGAGGCAAAAGATGGCCTTAAGGAGCCCACAATCTAATAGGGAAGATAACAAGCAAAAAAAAATACATACAGGATAAATAGGAAGTAAATAAGAGAGAGAAGGCATTTTCCTTTAGAAGGATTGAGAAAGGCTGCCAGTAAAAGATGGGATTTTAATTGGGACTTGAAAGAAGCTAGGGAAGCCAGCAGGCAGAGATGAAGAGAGAGCATTCTAGTCATGAGGGACAATCAGAGAAAATGCCCAGAGTTGAGAGATGGAGTATCTTGTTCATGGAACAGCCAGGAGGCCAGTGTCACTGGGTTGAAGAATTCATGGCAGGGACCAAGGTCTAAGAAGAAGATAGCAGGAGGTAGGTTATGAAGGGCTTTGAACCTTAGAGCATTTTGTATATGATTTTAGAGCTGACAGGGAGCCACTGGAATTTATTGAGCAGGATGGTGACATGGTCAGATCTGTTCTTTAGAAAAATCGCTTTGATGGCTAAATGGATGATGGACTGAAATGGGGAGAGACTTGAAACTGCAGACCCATCAGTAGGCTATGGCAATAACCCAGGTATGAGGTGATAAAGGCCTGCACCAGGGTGGTGGCAGTGTCACAGGAGAGAAGGGGGCTTATTCAAGAGATGTTGCAAAGTGAAATCGACAGATCTTGGCAACAGGTCAGATATGGGAGGTGAGAGACAGTGAGGGATACAGAATGACTCTTAGGTTGTGAGGCTTAAGAGACTGGGAGGATGGTGTTCATAGAATCTCTGAACTGGAAGGGACCCTCAGAAGGCATTTAGCCCAACGAATGCCTAAACAAAAATCCCTTCTGCAATATACCCTACAAGTGGATGGCTCTTCATTTCATGCTTGAAGATTTCCAGTGAGAGGGAACTCAAGTATCAAGCCCGTTCCACTTTCGGATAGCTCTAATTGTTTCAAAAGTTTCCTGGCATCATGAAGCCTAAATTTGCTTCTTTCCAACTTCCATTCATTGCTCTTAGTTTTGTCCTTTGGGGCCAAACAGAAGTAATCTAATTGGTCTTCCAACTTAAAGACAGTGGTGCTACCTCCTCTCAGTCTTTTCTTCTCCGCACTAAACATCCCCAGTGTGAAAATCGAATGACTAAACATTGGATGGGAAGAAACATGATCGACCATGTGAAATGAAAGTAATTTAAATTATTTTTATAGCACATAGTGAAGATAATGTGTAGACCCCAAATTTGACATTAAAGGTATCCTAATCATGAACCTAATTAAACCTCATAAGTAATTGAATCATTTTCTCCCTTTGGGGAGCACGTATAACAGAGTGCACATTAGCTATCTGACTTTGAAATATTGAGCACTGAACTGGAATAACTTGCAAAGTATCAACATAGCTTCCAAATGGTCAAAAGAGCAAATAAAGTCATGCTTATTTTACACTCCCTCATATTTACACTCCCTCTGGACTTCCTCTCCCAATTTATACTCATATTAGCATGTTGGGTTCCCAGGAGGGCACCTACTACCTTGGGTTCCAGGGACAATCTTGTGAGTGACTATTCCTAGCACTGTAGTTCACAAACCCCCACTGGTGGGCTTTCCACTAGCAATTAGCCAGTAGACTTGGTTAGCTCTTGGAAAAGATATTTATTCAACAAAGCATTTCCCCCCCAAAAATCCTAGGGATATTCTCCCACAAAAAGTCCTGGGGCAAACAGAAGAGTAGGCACAAATTTAAAGTGCAATGGTAGTAAGACACACATATGGAGGAATTATGTGGCCAAGGCAACCCACAACTCCAAAACTGCAGAACCTTGAAGTCGTTTCTAGAGTCCTCATGAAATTCACTGGAAGGTGGGGGCATCATGCCAGTGACAAATGGGTTGCTCCACTACTCAACTAGACTTGCTTTTTACAATGCACAGAATTTTCAGCTGGACAGGTCAATTTAGTGCCAGGTTAGACTGTGCAAATTATTTGGCTACTAGGCTGACTCAGAGAATGTGGCACCTATACTGGATGTCATCCCTGGACATATCCACAACTGCGATGTGTCTTCCCTGGATCTGGTGTCAACCTATTTCCAGATGCCAGCTTGCTAAAGAACTGACCTCTCAAGGGACAGCTCTACATCCAATTTCAGCAGGAAGAAGCTATGGAGGATGAGACCTTCACCCCTTACCCCAAGATTTTGAGCCCCATTCATTTGAGGGGGGAATGATGCCATTGTTTTACATGCTTATCTTGTGTTATATTGTTGTGTAAAGTTCTGTTGACACCAGTTATCCCAAAACTCCCATTGCCCTATGTAATGGATAAGAAAGATCTTGGGGCCAAATGTAATAGCAATTTAGATTTGAAGATCTTTCCCACCCATTGATAGGCCATGTGACCTGCTTACATAACAGGAAGCCTAAGTCACATGTGGTGGGAGTTGCTTGTTGAGAGGAAAAGGAAATTGTGTCACAGGAAACGCTGAAAGAGCAGTTATGACAGAGCTGAGGGAAAGAGAGCCGACTTGTGGTGGCTGTGAGCTTGTTTTTGGGAAGGCTCCAGCAGGGGGGGCAGATGGTTTTGGCATGGCAAGGCTCCATGCTGTGATGTTGTGTATTGAATTCTTTGCTTCTGTGATGGTTTGGGTGGATGGTTTATGGGATCTGGTCTTCTAGTATCTAAATAAATGGTTTATTTCTTCTGCCTTCTATGTAGAGAGTCTCATCTATTTTGCAATACAGAAACACTTAGGCATTTTGACAATTATCATCTATATTGTGAATATTGCCTTGCTGATACACCCTCGCACTTCATTATCTCCATCTTTTCCCCTTAGAAGCAACAGTTCTCAAAATGTGGTCATGGGTCCCCCAAGACCCTTTAAGGGTGGAGGTGTGGAGAGGTGAGATCAAAGCTGTGTGAGGTAAATAAAATGTGAAGACTTCACAGGGAAGATATGTATAAATATATATATCTATATATATATGAATAAATATCTATATATACAGGGAAGATATGTATAAATATATATATATGGAAGTGGAAAAATTCTGAGGCAGAGTCTGATGGCTCAGCCTCTGGGAAAGTTTACCCTGAAACTTTTTGTTCTTTCTTCTGGTTCTGTTTTAAAGATTTGCTCAGTAAGAACAGGGTCATAATGACCTGTTTTTCTCTACTGTAAAGAATGGAGAGGGTCTCCCCCTCCCCTTATCCTATTCTCCTTCTTTAGATTTATAGATGTCACTTCACTTGTAATCATTAACTAAGGGAATGGGAATTGGAGTTTCTGTGCCTCAATTTCCTGGTTCTTTGTCTAGCTTTCATGCTCAGATTGTAAACCCACCTCCTTGCCAATGGTGAGAAGGGTCAGAGGTGGGTGGGAATTCTCTTGTGTTAGGTATAATTATGGGTGCTTTGCCTCTCGTAAAGTGCCTCCCTTGCTGGATTTGTTCTAGCAGGGGATGCCCGATTCTTGAGAATTGAATAAAATTTATTTCTGTTTCCACCCTGAGATGGCTCCTTATTATAAATTTAATTGGTGAGGGTCTTTCATCCCACACAAAGCTATTTTCAAAATAATAATAATAATACAATTTCTAATACTAAGGCCATGTTTTGGAGAACTCACACAAGGCAAGTGCTCGCACATAGGTCAGAAGAAGCAATTAAAAGGACACTCTCAAGGTCTCTGTGAAGAACTTTAGTATCAGTTGTGAGACATGGGAGATGCTGGCACAGGACTACCCAGCATGACATGCCTGCATCAAAGAAAGTACTGTGCTCTATGAATAAAGCAGAATTGCAATAGCTCAAAGGAAACATGAGATATGAAAATCTAAAGACATCTCCGTCCCAAATGTTCAAGTGGACTATTTGTGCCTAACCTGTGACAGAGTCTTCCGAGCTCATATTGGACTGATAAGCCATAGTTCAACATACTGTACCTTGACTCCAACATCGTGATGCCATTGGTCCTCTTCAAGTACAAACAACAATTTTTAATACTATTAATTTCTAGCATGGTAAATATTAACAGATACAACTCACATAAACAAAAGTTCTTTGGGGGAGGAAGTCCTGACAGCAAAAACTTTGAGAACTCCTGCTTTATACCTTCAATTTTGCTGAAGTGTAAAAAAAGGGCATTCCCTTACACAGGGATAGGGAAACACTGTTTTGGAAGTAGAAAGTCAAATCAGGTCAGGAATCACAGTTAGTTATTCATATTCCATTGACTCTAGAAAGCTAAAAGTCTTTCGGAAATCGACAAATGTGGTTTTAAAAGGTGTTCCATTTATTTTTCCCAATAGTTGCTCCAGCAGGCCAACCATAAAAGACAGGGAAGTCACACTGCCAAGATGACTTATCATTAGCATAGATGAACATTCTGCTGGCAGGGATCTGGTTGTATAGGAGGAAGGGATGGTCTTGCAGCTACATAGATATAACAATGAAGAGGTGATTAACATTGGAAGAATAGGCTGTAGTTCAGGCCCAGGAGCTTCCAGGCACTTCACAGCAATAGTACACAGACAATTACATATGTATCCTTGTTGTATCCTCTATCAGAATGTAAGCTTTTTGTAAAGGATTGTTCATTTGTTGTATTTATATCCCCAGTGCCTGGTACATAGTAGGCTCTTTAACAAATAATACTCACTGATTAACTGATATCAGAATATCCACTGGTGTTAGTGATCAGGATTAGTTCAAATTAGGAAAAATTAAATTTGCTCTGGAGAAGCCAAAGGAAGTATGAGACTCCATTATAATACAGCTGATCAGCTATGGGGCCATGGAACTACAGGAACCAACCACTGCATCCACTGTAGTCTGTTTCTGCACGTTTTTTGTGTTAGTGTGATTACCTGAAGGATATCTTCCATGGAATTTGAACCTTAGAGAGTTGTTTCTGTTTGTGAGTTTCCCAAGAGAACTGAGATCTCTTGTATACCTCTTTAACTATGGGTAATGGGAATAAGCCTAGAATGTGCCAGACCACATTTGGAAATCAGCCTTTGATGCTGAGTCACTGCTTACTCAGCCACATGGGGGAGAGCATCAGTCTGAGGTTTTAATCCCTTTCCTTAGGAACAAAATGAGATACTTGTAAGGGTCATTCAACAGTTAATAAAAAGAGGTTTGATTTGCCACAGCAAGAGAAAGATATTAAACAAAGATAGGCCTTCAGAACACCTTGAGTTGATTCAGATAAGCAAAACTTCCCTGCCTGAGCTACCCATCAGGATCTCCCAATCAAGCTTTGGAGAGAATGTTATGCAGTGCCTCATGGTTGTTTTGTACTCCAGCAATAGAGAGATGATGTCAACAGTGTGAACCTTTAATACCCTGAGCCACCAAATCTCAAAGATGATTTCATACTTTTATGGAAAGATTAGCCTAACCTATATGAGGGAAAGGGATTGAATAAATAGTCCCTGCCATGAGCACTAGTAATGAAATGGAATTATATCTAGTCACATAGTATTTATATAAGGGCAATAACAAAAAAAAGTACAAAGGAGCATTTAGGACTATTTTAGGGAACCATTTTATAAGGCTCAAAGTTAGCTTGGAATGCTTTTCTGATAGGAAAACTGGGGATAAAGTAATGAAGAAATGAATATGTAATTATACTCCCCTGCATGGATTACAAAGGGGATTGAATATTTTACAAAGGAGGGGACATTTGAATTGGATTGGAAAGATGGCTAGGATTTTAAAAGAGGAATGGAAAAGGGGCATTTAAAGTTGAGGTGGAAGGCACAAAGATGCAGGAAAGCAGTTAGCACAGTGCCTGGCACACAGCAGGAACTTAATAAATGTTTACTAACTGATTGGGATATTGTCATGCAATGCAACAATATAAGTAATCTGAGAGGCAAAATCATACAAAGGAAAGAGAACTAAGATTTGAATCAGAGGATGTAGGTTCTAGTCCTCATTTAACTTCTCAGGGCCCTAGTTCCCTCATCTGTAAAATGAGGGAGATGGACTACCAGATGGTTTCCAAGGTCCCTTCCATCTCTATGTCTATTATCCTCTGATCTAGTGTGGCTACGGTGGCTACAGACATGTGAAGCACAGTAAGAAAAATAACTTATATCACATTTGATGGTTACAAAGCACTCTGACATATCATGATTTCATTTTATCCTCACAATAATCCTGTGACTCAGGCAAAGCAAATGCCCCTAACTATGCAAATGAAGATACTGAGGCTCAGAGAGGTTGACTCGCCCAAGGTTAGCTAATAAGAAGCAGAGTTCTGACTCAAAATCTGGTTTTCTGACTTTAAGTCTGGTGTTTTGTTTTGTTTTCCCACCGTAAGGTAAAGTTGAAACCAAATTATGCTCTGAGTACTAAGTGTAATGACCACCCACCATCCAGAAGACCAATGGGAAAGTATGCTGCCCACCTCCTGACAGAGGGGATCACAAACTTGATGCAGAATGAGAGAGGTTTTTTTTTTTTTAATATGGCCAATGAATTTTTTTTTGTTTGACATGAAGGTTTTTTTTTAAATAAGTGGTTTCTTTTTCTTTTTTCTGTCTTTTCTTTTTTTTCAGTATTGGTGGGGAGAAGTAGGAGGAAGAGAAATTGAAATACTTGACAATGAAAAAAAATTAAAAAAAGAAAGCAGATTATGGAGGGCTTCAGTGTCATATGAGGGATTTTGGTCTTGCCTCCAACAACAGTAGACTCTGCCTAGAAGTTTTTGGAATAGGTGAATAATATTTTCAGAACCTTTCGGTACTGTGGAAAGAACACTGGTTTTAGAGTCAGAGGAATTGAATACGAATCTTGGATATGCTCCTTTGAGCAAGCAATTCACCTGCCTGGGTCTCACTGTCTTTATTTGTAAACTATAGGTGGTAGACTAAATGATTTCTAAGGTCTCATCCAGCTCTAAATAAATACGAACTGCATAGAAGTAATAGCTAAAGACGTCGTCCCTGTGGCCGGCTTCCCCTGGAAGAGTGAGTGCCAGTCGAGTTAGCATGGCGGAAGAAGATATTAGTGGAGAAGACTATCCAACAGAAATTCATCATGACTATCTGTCAGCTTTTGAGAATTGTCTTTGTTCTGTAGATGAAATGCTGAAGACCATGATGTCAGTTTCTAGAAATGAGTTATTACAAAAGTTGGACCCACTTGAACAGGCCAAGTTGGATTTAGTTTCTGCATATACATTGAATTCAATGTTTTGGGTTTACTTGGCCACTCAAGGAGTTAATCCCAAGGAACATCCAGTAAAGCAGGAAATAGATAGAATAAGAATATATATGAACAGAGTCAAAGAAATTACAGACAAGAAAATGGCTGCCAAACTGGATAAAGGAGCTGCTTCAAGATTTGTAAGAAATGCTCTCTGGGAAGCCAAACCAGAAAAAGGATCAAAGTC
>JAQQSZ010006590.1:0-13549 GCA_028646595.1 Phalanger gymnotis
AAATTAGGGAGACAAAAGAAAAAATGGAAAAAAAATTGGAAAAAATGGAAAAAAAATCCGCTGATGAAATCAAGTCCCTTAAGAATAAGATTGGTGAAATGGCTATGGAGATTCAGAATCTAAATAGAGAAAATGACACCCTGAGAGGCAAAATAAGGCCTTCAGAGTTATCTTGGATCATTGTATTGCTGAGAACAGCTAAGTCATTCATAGCTAATCATCTTATAATATTGCTGTTACTTTATACACAGTATATTTCATTTTGCATCAGCTCATATAAATCTTTCCAGGTTTTCTGAGATCATCCTGCTCATAATTTCTTGTAGCACAGTAGTATTCCATCATAATCACATACCACAATTTGATCAGCTATTCCCCAATTGATTGGTATCCCCTCAATTTCCAACTCTTTGCCACCAGAAAAGAACTGCTATAAATACATTTGCATACACATGTTTGTGTGTGTGTGTGTGTGTATGTGTGTACACACATACATCTTTTCCCTTTTTGTTTTTTTTTTAATCTCTTTTGGGTTACAGACCTAGTACTGGTGTTGCTAGGTCAAAGAGTGTGCCTGGTTTTGTAGCCCTTTGGGCATAGTCCCAAATTGCTACAGAATGAGTTGAATCAATTCACAACTCCACCAACAGTGCATTATGTCTCATTTTTCTCCCATCCCCTCCAACATTTGTCACTTTTTTTTTCTGTTCTATTAGCCAATCTAATAGATATGAGGTGGTACCTCAGAATTCTTTTAATTTTTACTTCTCCAATCAATAGTGAGTTAGAGCATTTTTTCATATGGCTGTAGATAGCTTTGATTACTTCATCTAAAAACTGTTCATATCTTTTGATCATTTATCATTTGGGGAATGCCTCTTATTTTTGTAAATTTGACTCAGTTTTCTACATGTCTGAAACATGAGGCTTTTATAAGAGAAACTTGCTTCAAATTTTTTTCCCAGTTATTATTGCTAACTGTTATTTCCCTCCATCCTATTCCCCACCCCCTACCCTGTTTATTGTATTCTCTCTCTCCTTTTACCCTGTCCCTCCTCAAAAATGTTTTGCTTCTGACTATACCCTCCCCCCAATTTTCTTTCCCTTTTATCATCCCCTCCTTCTCTTATCCCCTTCCCCCCCACTCTACTTTCCTGTGGGATAAGATAGGTTTCTATACCCAATCGTGTGTGTATGTTATTTCCTTTTTGTGTCAATTCTGAGGAAAGTAAGGTTCTCTCAATCTCCCTCATTTCTTCTCCCTTCCTCTCCACTGTAAAAGGTTTTTCTTGCCTCTTTTATATGAGATAATTCACCCCATTCTACCTCTTCCTTTCTCTTTCTCCTAATACATTCCTCTCTCACCCCTTAATTTTACTTTTTTTAGATATTGTCCCTTTATATTCAACTCACACTTGTGCCCTCTGTCTATATATACTCCTTCTAACTGCTTTAATAATGAGAAAGTTCTTATGAGTTACAAATATCATCTTCCCATGTAGGAATGTAAACAGTTTAACCTTATTAAGTCCCTTATGATTTCTCTTTCTTGTTTACCTTTTAATGCTTCTTTTGAGTCTTGTATTTGAAAGTCAAATTTTCTATTCAGCTCTGGTCTATTCATCAAGAATACTTGAAAGTCTTCTATTTCATTGAATATCCATTTTTTTTTCCTGAAAAATTATACTCAGTTTTGCTGGGTAGGTGATTCTTGGTTGTAATCCTAGCTCTTTTGCCTTCTGGAATATCATATTCCAAGCCCTCCAGTCTTTTAATGTAGAAACTCCTAAATATTATGTAATCCTGACTGTGGCTCCACAATACTTGAGCTGCTTTTGGCTACTTGTAATATTTTCTCCTTGACCTGGGAGTTCTGGAATTTGGTTATTATATTCCTGGGAGTTTTCATTTTGGGGTTAGTGACCTTTCAGAAGGTGATTGATGGATTATTTCAATTTCTATTTTACCTGCTGGTTCTAGAATATCAGGGCAGTTTTCCTTAACAATTTCTTAAAAGATGATGTCTAGGCTCTTTTTTAATCATGGCTTTTGGGTAATCCAATAATTTTTAAATTATTTCTCCTGGATTTATTTTCCAGATCAGTTGTTTTTCAATGAGATATTTCACATTTTCTTCTATTTTTTCATTCTTTTGTTTTATTGTTTCTTGGTTTCTCATAAAGTCATTAGCTTCCATTTGCTCAATTCTAATTTTTAAGGGATTATTTTCTTCTGTGAGTTTTTGTACCACCTTTTCCATTTGGCCAATTCTACTTATTAAGGAGTTTTTTTTTCTTCAGTGAATTTTTCTGCCTCTGTTCCCATTTGGCCAAAGCTGTTTTTTTAAGTCATTCTTTTCCTCATTGGTTTTTTCTGCCTCTTTTACCATTTGGCCTAGTCTGTTTTTTAAGGTGTTATTTTCTTCGGTAATTTTTTGGCAGTATTTCCTTTACCAAACTGTTGTCTCATTTTTCATGATTTTCTTGCATCTCTCTCATTTCTCTTCTCAATTTTTCTTCTACCTCTCTTACTTGATTTTCAAAATCCTTTTTGACTCTTCCATGGCCTGAGACCCATTCATATTTTTCTTGGAGGCTTTGGATATAGGAGCTTTGACTTTGTTATCTTCTTCTGAGTGTGTGTTTTGGTCTTCCTTGTCACCATAGTAACTTTCTATGGTCAGAATTTTTTCTGTTGTTTGCTCATTTTCCCACGCTATTTCTTGACTTTTAATTCTTTGTTAAAGTAGGGCCCTGCTTCGAGGGTGGAGGGCATACTGTCCAAAGCTTCAGGGGTTTTGTGCAGCCGTTTTCAGAAATACTTCTAGGGATCTATAAATTTTCAGTTCTTCTAAGGTGGTATGAGCTAAGAAGAAGCGTGTTTACTACTCTTCTATACTGTGCACTGGTCTGTGAGTAACCACAAACACTTTTCCAACCTGGAACTGTGACCAAGGTCCCTGCTGTCATGTGGGCATGAGCTCTAGTGTGCTACTGCTCCTCTTTGCCTTGAGACTACCACCAGGACTGCAACCCAGATCTGAGTATGGGCAATGCAACAGAATCCTGCACCCAGTACCAGCAAAGAGACCCCTGTAATCTCCTTCTGATCAGTTGTTTAACCCCTTTACTGTTTTATAGGCTGAGAGCTCCAGAAGCAGCCTCTGCCACTGATGATTCAGTGGCACCCAAGACCTGCTCCTGGTTTTCTGAGGCCTAGTCTGTGCTGATGCAGACTGTGCTGAACTCAGCTCCACTCTCACCCTGGTGTGACACACCTTTCCTGCCAATCTTCTCCTGTCCTCTTATGGGTTCTGCTGCTCAAGGAATTGGTTTTTGGCATTATTTAAAGGTGTTCAGCGGGGTTTGGGGAAGAGCTCAGGGGAGTTGCTGCTTTTTTGCTGCCATCTTGGCTCTGCCCCATGCAATGAATTACATTAAATAATGATTGTAGGAATAATTCTCTATATGTCATTATTCCCTTTTTCTTTGTCATTCATGAAACTAGAAAATCATTCTAGTCTTGTTTATTTCAACTAACATTTTTTTATCATACAAATATATAAATTGGTCTCTTATAGGTAAGTTTTTACCTTATCTGAAACCAGAACACCATACTACTTCCTGGCTGTTTATGAACCATGCCACCTGCACTCCAGTCCTCCTCTACCTCCCACTAGAATTTAGATTCCCATCCCTGGAATCTTAGATAAGTGAGCTTTCATCTTATCTTGCCCAGCACTATTCTACCAGGACATTTCCCAGTCATCTTCTTGCATCCACTATTTTTAACTCAAGTTTTCCCCATGTGTGTTGACGTTCCCTATTAGAATGTAAGTTCTTTGACAGCAGGGACTGTCTAACTTGCTTCTATTTGTATCCCCATCACTTAGCACAACAAGCGCTTAATAAATACTTATTCATTCATTCCAATCCTAGCTCTGATATTTCTGTTAGGATTTGTAGTTCATACCCAAAATAAGTCTGCTAATAACGCTTTAGGAAAGTAAATAAGGCTTAGGCAAAATTGACGTATTTTGGCTTTGGAGAAATTTTTGACAATGATACACACCAAAGGCTGTTTTGCAAATTCTATAATGGGATGAAGGCAATGTCTATCACAGACAGGAATTAGAGACAGGAAACAAAGGATAGCTATAAGTAGGCCCATCTCTGTGTAGAAAAAGTGTTAATACTATGGATCCCTTAGGAGTGGGTACTAGGACAGGTCATATTACATTTTTATCAATGATCTGGAAGAAGAGTATAAAGTTGAATTTCCAAGAAGACAATAAAGTGCCAAGAGGAGGGTGATATACTATAAGCAGATGCTATAAAGCTATGTGAATAAACAGAAAGGTTGCAGATGAAGTGGTAAATATGGAAAGGGTAAATATAAGGTCATCAAAAAACCATTCACTTTGAAGTTTCCTTAGAGGTCATAGAGTCCAACTACCCACCAGCAATAGAGTCATGTTTTTAGGGGAAAATGATCTGAACTCTACTAATAAGGGTTATTCATTATGACTCAAGAAAGGAATTCTGGAATCATTTGTTCATTGTTTCTGAAATATAAATGTCTTTATAATAGAAAAAAGAAAAGAGAGTGGAAAAGTATGTTATAATCTTCAATTCAGTTTACTATGCCTGTGACAGATTCTTTGTATCATGAAGCCCAAACTCAAGTGCTCCTGTCCACATGGCAATATCTAACCCCAAAACTGCAGACATACTACAGAAAATAAAATAAAAAAAGCTTTATGTGTATTTGCCCAACAAATCTAAATATAAAGAGACAGCAAATGTCACCCAGCTTAATAGTTAAATTGTCTGTGATAGTAACATTGCCTTATTTTAAGAATAACGACTATGAAATATTCCAATAATTTTAGAAGGTATGAAATTGAAAGCACAGGTTTTCTGAGCAGCTAAGTTTATTTGCTCAGAGGAATAACTATGTTTGCTGTGTTCAAGGAAGTGTTGGGAGCTCGGTGGGGAAGGATATTTATCTTTTAACATTTCTTTTTATTGTGAAAATTGCAAACAAGTTTAAACATTTTAACATACAAAACAAGAAAGGTTTACATGAGAAACTGAATTTGTAATGTACAGTGTTTTATATATACGTATATGTGATTTAGTAGAGTAGCATAAAAATCTTTTTCTTATGTTTTGCACTTTTTTGTTTTCTTCTGTGCATTTTTTTGAAAAAAATTTTCGATTTGGGGGAGGGGTATATATTGCAACACAATAACATGCTATCTGCATTCTATCTACCAGGGTGGAAAACCATTCCTGTAAGTAATATGCAGAGCCCCATAAAAGGAATTGATTCTTTGGCCATGTCTGAGAATACATAGATCATTCTGAAGCCTGTCTTCTCTGTCACAAGGTGGAAGCTATGTTTCAGCATTGTTCTTTTGAAATTGCTCTTATTTATTACCTTGATAAGAGTTCCAAGGTCTTTCAAAGTTGTTTTTCCTCATATTATTATCGTTATAATCATGGAAATTATTCTCCTGGTTCTGCTCAATTCATTTTGCATGTTGTTGTCATTGTTGTTCAGTTATGACCTACTCTTCATGACCCCAGAGACTGTTCATGGGGTTTTCTTGGCAAAGATACTGCAGTTGTTTGCCTTTTCCTTCTCCAGTAGATTAAAGAAAACAGAGGTTAAGTGACTTACACAAGGTCACATAGCTAACAAGAATCTGAGGCAGGATTTGAACTCAGGTCTTCCTGATACCGGTCCCCACACTCTATTAACTGAGCCACGTAGTGCCCTTCACTTTGCATACACTCACATGAGTCATCCTGTGTTTCTTTGAATCTATCATATTCATCATTTTTATAGCACAAAGCACAATATTCTGTTATATATAGCACAATGTATTAATCTATTTCTTAGTTAAGCAGTATTTTGCTACTCCAAAAACAGTGTTCCTACAAATACTCTTGTACCTATGGGTCCTTTTCTTCTATTTTTGATCCCTTTGGGATATCCTCCTTCTCCTAGAATGGTTGAATGAATTTACAACTCCACCAACAAAGCATTAGTGTGCCAAGTCTCTCATAACCCCTCCAACAATTGCTATTTTCTTCTATTGTAATCTTTTTCAATCTGGTAGGTATGAGGTAGAAAGTCAAAGTTATTTTAATTTGCATTTCTCTAGTTTTTAATGATTTGGAGGATTTGTGGGGATATGATTATTTATAGTTTGCATTTCTTCATCTGAGAACTGCCCATTCATGTCTTTTGACTCTTTATCTATTACAGAATGACTCTTGTTTTATACATATACATATACATATATATACACACATACACACATATCTGTGTGTATATATATGTAGGTTATGTATGTACGTGTATGTTTGTACATATACAGACGTGTGTGTGTATGTGTGTGTGTGTGTGTGTGTGTGTGTAGACTGGCCAATGAAATTCCAGTCCTTATGACCATGTGTAGCATATTCAGTCTGATGCAATCTCTGATTTCAATTTCATATCCTTATGAATGATTCTGGTCCACGTGCACAGTGTATTGAAGAAAGGCTTTTCTTCAGTCAATGCCAGAATTTATGGGCAGCTAGGGAGGAATTGGACCAAGCCTAACAGTGGTTTTACATCAGATTTGCTTTTTGTAAGCAAGGGAGCACTGAGAATTGAACATGGTGGAGTAAATACTCAGTAGTAGCCTTTTTAAATTGAATCCAGTCTCCCCAGGTACTAGGGTATAGGGGAGAGTGTGCCCCAGGTTTGGAGGGATTTTTTTGTGCTTCTATTCTTGCTATGTCTTCTCAGAAAATATCTGTTTGTAAAAGCTAACTGATGCCAACCGGCTAAATGACACTGGGTTGATAATTAATGGACCAGTCAGTGATAGGAGATACTAACTGCACTGATGATTAAATTAGTGATTAGATATTGAGGAGAATACACTGGAATGGTGAGTTGAGTTAATGGCATTAGAAAGACACTGCATCCCTTCAGGGATACCCCTAGAAGAGCCAACCTTACTCTGCAGGCTCCAACTTGTCAGTGTAAGAGCTAGGATAAGGACCACCAGAATTTTTTAAAGGCTACATTATAAATACTTCATATATCACTGATATTAGACCTTTATCAGATAAATTTTCTCTTAAGATTTTCCGCAATTGTTTCCCTTTTAATTCTAAATGCATTTATCATGCCTGTATAAAAGATTTTCAATTTTATGTAATTGAAATCATCTTCTTTATCTTTTTTGGTCACCTCTATCTCTTGTTTAGGTAATAGTGCTTCTCTGCTGGGTGTTGTGAATCGCTTACATTCTTGGCAGGCAGGTTCAAGTTCACATGAATGCTTATTTTGAACATTTTCCTCGGGGGCGGGGGGGAGAGAGAGAGAGAGAGAGAGAGAGAGAGAGAGAGAGAGAGAGAGAGAGAGAGAGAGAGAGAGGGAGGGAGAGAGTAGGTATTCATTATGCATGGAAGAAAGTGCAAAGTGGCCAGCCAAGAAAGAAGACAATAACTCCAGTGTACAAATTGTTTTGCTCAAGGCAACTTACTGACTTTCAGTTAAAGAAAAGTCATTCTAAATTAGAACAGTTCTGAAAGAAGGAAAAAAAAGGTGGTTGTATGCCAGGTGAAAACAACTACAGTTGGCAGAAAGGTAGGATGTTGTGTTGTCCGGCCTGAAGCAGGAAAAGGAGCTGCTAACTTATGATTATGGTGAAATAATTCTTGAGGAATAAAACAAGAGAGTAGCTGTCTGCTTTTGAACATCACTATATTTAATATTCATATTGTGACTTCTGGCCTCAGAAATATCATTGTTGCTGATGGTTCCAACAATTGGGCTTCAGGAGAAAAAAGCTGGGGTTTGTGGTTTGTTGTTGTTGTGGTTGTGGTGGTATTGGTGGTGGTGGTGGAAGGGTCAGACCTTTGACATCCTCTTTGTTTAGTGAAACCTAATATACACTAACTTTAAAGTACAGTGGTTTTCCTTTTTGAGGATGGAGTTTTTTGGGATACTGGAGTAGGTAAAATACTAAACTCATAGAACATCCGAGCTGGAAGGGATCTTGGTGATTTTTTAGTCCAACCCCCCTTTTTTGCAAATGAGGAAGCAGCGCCTCAGTGAAGTGACTTATCGGCAGTCATACTTGAGCAATAAGTGATTAATTTGGGTTTCATGCTTCAGCATCAGCGACTCAAAGGCAAAAGCTCTCCACATGATTATGACCTCTGCTATTTTTCTCCACCTAAAAGTGATAATTATATATTCTTCTAAAACATGATACTGCTAAGTTTTGTACCTTGAAGTGTAACATTTTGCTCTAATCTTTGTAATCACCATGGCCCAAGTCACAGTTCACCTCAATTTAATTTCTCTTTAATTAAAGACATTTCCTGCTGTTGTAAGGACTAGCATGAGAAGAGGTACAAGAGAGAAAACACAGTCCCTACCCTAGCACAGTTTATAACATGGCATGGATATCACTGCAAAGGAATAGCAACCTAACCTATGTAAAAAGTATGTAGATATTCCATCTTGAAATTTAATTTATGTAAATAAACACCTGTTGGGGCAGCTAGATCACACAGTAGATAGAATGCTGGGCCTGAAGTCAGGAAGACTTATTTTCCTGAGTTAAAACTTGACCTCAGACACTTACTAGTTGTGTTACCCTGGGCAAGTCACTTAACCCTGATTACCTTAGTTTCCTCATCTGTCAAATGAGTTGGAGAAAGAAGTTGCAAACCACTCAAGTATCTTTGCCAAGAAAACCCAAAATGGGATTATGAAGAGCCAGACAAAAATGAAAAATGACTGAACTGAACTAAAACACCTGTTAACTGCTGTTTCTGTGCAAGGCACCAGAGATACAGAATCCTGGAAGGATCTATAAATTTATCGTAGTGGTCCCAGGTAGAGGAATTTGCTCTATCAAGAGATAGAATCTTGTCTATGACTTAGTAAAGGAAATGCTAGGAAATTGGCTGAGGCAATCAACCAAAACTAATTTTTAAAGCACCTACTATGTGCTTAATAGTTACTGTTCTAGGTGCCAGGGACATAAAGACAAAAATAAGGCAGTTCCTAACCTCGAAGAGCTTAAATTCTATTGGGAAAGGGGTAAGGGAATAAGAATTTCTTATTACATACTAGCACCTAGTACATATCAGACACTAGACTAAGAGCTTTATTGGCAACAAAGAATTTAAATTAGGTTAAGTGACCTGGCCAGGGTCACACTATTAGATAGAGGAAGAGAAGACAAAACCTGACTTCAAGACCAGATATCCCACTACCTCTGGGTTCTAGGGATGCTAGACAGGAGCAAATGAACACAGCAGCTTCGAGTTTGACACATTCAAAGATCCAAGACAACAAGGTATGAATTCACTATTTGACAGAAACTACTGGGAAAACTGGAAAGAAGTCTGGCAGAAGAAAAAAAAAACCAGTCCTGTCCTCAAAGACCTTACTTATCATCTACCAGGGTGATACAACAAAGGTGTTCTGGAGCCAATTGTTAAATTTTCATGGTTAAATTTTTAGTGTGAGCATTGACACCTCAGAAATTGGCAATCACTGTAAATCAGGGCTTGAGTTATTGTTCTATTGGTTGTCTAGACTTAAGAGAAAGTGCTTGTAGACTCCTAGACTTAGGGGAAAATGTTTATAATACAGATTGAACTTTAAAGTGTGTCCTTGGGGCATCTAGGTGGTACAGTGAATAGGCCTTGGAGTCAGGAGGACCTGAGTTCAAATCCAGCCTCAGACACTTTCTGGCTATGTGACCCTGGGTAAGTCACTTAACCCCAATTGCCTCCCCTAAAAATAAAATAAAATAAATTGTGTCCTCCATATACAGATAATTGGAATAGTGCCACTCTCTGGTCCTTGCCAGGACTCTGACATAATGGCAGAGTTGGATCTGTCAAGTCAACCCCTTCCCACCCTTACCCCAAACTGGACAAAGGTTTAGAGGGAGAAGAAATGGCTTGCCCTGGGTCTCCTAGCTAATAAGTGTTAAGGCTGCAATTGAACTTTTTTCTGATGCTAAGCTCCTACTATACATTATCACTTCCCTATAGAGAGACTTTTACTTGCTATAAAAACTAAATTGCACATGCACCTCCCAGGTTATCTGCTATGGGGAGGGTGAGCGCATCTGGCTGCTACTTTTATATAGAGCCAATTCTACTTGGCAGGATGTCAGAATACAACTTGGATCTTGGACTAGAAACTACCAAGTGTCTCTGTCACATCATAAGTGAGCTTTGTGGAATTTTCGACAGTCAGAAGCTGCTGAGACCTTAGTCTCCTCTCTGGCAGGAAGTACCTGAGAAGGCAGCATGTACTTTCTGCCCTAGTAAGGCTCAGCTCCCCACCTAGCTTCAAAGAATCCCTAGTTCCCTTTAAAGCATAGCTTGAGTACTCCCTACTATATGCCCACTTTCCTCCTTGAAATTCCTTTGTATTATCTGATGTATATATGTGTATTGGGGGGATATACATATGTGTATACATCATATATCTATATCTATATCTATACATATGTATACACACACAATATTTGCTTACTTGTGTTCATGCTATATTCCCCAGAAAGAAGGGGGCCTTAGCAATATCAGATCTAAAACTATTTATTACAAAACAATATTCATCAAAATAATTTGGTACTAGTTAAGAAATAGAAAGAATAATTAGTGGACTAGACAAAAGCAGATGAACAAAGCAGTCTAATGTTTGATACACTTAAAGACCCAAGACACTGAGGTAAGAATTCATTATTCAATAAAAACTACTGGGAAAATGAGAGAGAAGTCTGGCAGAAACTAGTCATAGGTAAACATCTCACACAATATACCAAAATAAGCTAAACATAGATACATGGCTTAGTCATTTAGAATGACATCATAAAGAAATTGGAGGAGCAAGGAAGAAATTGCCTTTCAGACTTATGGATATTGTATGAGTTCATGACCAAATAAGAGATAGTGAGGATCACAGAAGATTAACTGTATAATTTTGATTACTTAAAATAACAAAAGTTTTTCCACAAACAAAACTAATGCAGCTAAAATTAGAAGGGAAAGAGGTAACTGAAAAACATTTGTAAGAACTTTTGCTAATAAGAATCTCGTTTCTAAGATACATAAGGAAATGATTCAAACCTATTAAGAACATGAGCTATTCCCCAATTGATAAATGGTCAAAGGATATAAACAGGTAATTTTCTGAAAAGGAAATCCAAACTATCAATAGTCATATAAAATGCTCAAATCACTAACAATTGGATTGGCAAAGTTGAGGAAAAGGGAAAAATCAATCAATCAACTAGCATTTATTTATATGTTTTTGCTCTGTAATAGGCACCTACCTATCATACATGAAGCTCTGTATTAAGTGCTAAAGATATAAAGAAAGGAAAAAAAACAGTCCTTGCTGTCAAGGAGCTCAGAGTCTAATGGGGAGACAACATGCAAATAACTATTTATAAACAAGGTATGTACAGGACAAATCTGAAGTGGCCTCAGAAGGGCAGTCACTAAGATTAGAGAGAGGACTATGAAAGTCTTTTTGCAAAAGGTAGAACTTTAGCTTAGTCTTGAAGGATGAGAGGGAAACTAGGAGACAGAGATGATGGAGGAAAGCATTCCAGGCATGAGACACAGCCAGTAAAAAATACTGGGAGTCAAGAGATGGAGTATGGTGTGAGAGGAACAGCAAGGAGGCCAGAGGGTTGATTCACCAATCACTTTGCCAAAACAAACCAACTAACCAGAAAGAATAGCAACAGGGAGAAAAAAAGCCTTTGGACAAGACTTGGAAAAAAAGAGTCAGTAAGGAAAGAAAAAGGAGCCAAGTAGAATAAGACCAAATAGAACCTGGATTCGCTAAGAGCATTGTAAGCTTGTGAATTTAGGCTTTGGTTTTTTTATCTCCTATATAAGTTTCCCATATTGTGTATTTATTTTGAAGCAATTATTATGCTTAAACTTTACTAAAAAAATGTATTGTCTATATCAAAGAACTTGAGAGAGGCCAGAAGGGAAGGCTATCAACATCCCAAAGATCCTTTTTTCCTAACCTGAAAATGACAGATTTTGGAAGGTCTATGAGAAAACAGGCATACACTGTTGGTGGAACTACGAATTAGTACAAACATTCTGAAAATCAATTTAGAAATATACTCCCAGGGGACAGAGCCAAGATGGCGGCTGGAAAGCAGGGACTTGCGTGAGCTCCCTGGCAAGTCCCTTCCTATAAAAAATGGCTCTGAACAAATTCTAGAACTGTAGAACCCACAAAATGGCAGAGGGAAGCAGGGCTCCAGCCCAGGACAGCCTGGATGGTCACTGGGTGAGGTCTATCGTGCACAGAGATGGGAGCAGAGGGGAGCGGAGCCCAGCTTGGGTGGCGGCAGGACCAACCAGACCAGGAACTGGGCAGAACAGGCCCTAGTGCCCTAAATCAGTGAGCTGTGGCAGTTATCGGACTTCTCAATCCACAAACACCAAAGACAACAGAGAAGGTTAGTGGGAAAAGCTGCTGGGGACAGAGTGAAAAAAAGGAGTTTGCAGTGAGGCCACTGCCCGGGGGGCAGTGGAGGTGGGGCAGCTACAGAACTACAGCCGCAGTTGCTTCCAGCCCCAGGCCCACCTGGTGGGAGGAATTAAGTGGCTGATCAGAGCAGAAGTGCAGAGCCCACTTAAGATCTGAGTCAGGTCTAGGTTGGTAGCTCTTGGGGGAGGAGGAGTGCTGGAGTGGCAGAGCTGGCTGCATAGAAATAGCTCTGAAAAACAACAGCTCATCCCCTCAAGCTTGGAACAAAGTACTCTTTACTCTGCAAGCAGTCATACACTGACAAAAAATTCAAGGGTCAAGTAGTTGGCTGGGAACATGGCCAGGCAGTGAAGACACACCCAGATTCAGTCTCAGACTTTGGAGTCTTTCTTTGGTGACAAAGAAGACCAAAACATACAGCCAGAAGAAGTCAACAAAGTCAAAGAGCCTACAACAAAAGCCTCCAAGAAAAACATGAACTGGTCTCAGGCCATGGAAGACCTCAAAAAGGATTTGGAAAAACAAGTTAGAGAAGTAGAGGAAAAATTGGGATGAGAAATGAGAAGGATGTGAGAAAACCATGAAAAACAAGTCAATGACTTGCTAAAGGAGACCCAAAAAAATACTGAAAAAAATACTGAATAAAACAACACCTTAAAAATAGACTAACTCAAATGGCAAAAGAGCTCCAAAAAGCCAGTGAGTAGAAGAATGCCTTGAAAGGCAGAATGAGACAAATGGAAAAGGAGGTCCAAAAGACCACAGAAGAAAATACTACCCTAAAAATTAGATTGGAGCAAGTGGAAGCTAGTGACTTGATAAGAAATCAAGATATTGTAAAACAGAACCAAAAGAATGAAAAAGTGGAAGACAATGTGAAATATCTCATTGGAAAAACCACTGACCTGGAAAATAGATCCAGGAGAGAGAATTTAAAAATTATTGGACTACTTGAAAGCCATGATCAAAAAAAGAGCCTAGATATCAT
>JAQQSZ010006591.1:0-13549 GCA_028646595.1 Phalanger gymnotis
CAGCAGGCTCTTCACTCCTGCTCTGATCAGCCACTTAATTCCTCCCACCAGGTGGGCCTGGGGCCAGAAGCAACTGCAGCTGAATTTCTAAAGCTGCCCCGCCTCCGTTGCCCCAGGGGTGATAGGCAAACCGCAAACTCCGTCTCGTCCCGCAGCTTTTCCCACTAACCTTCTCTGTTGTCTTTGCTGTTTGTGGGTTGTGAGGTCTGGTACATGCCACAGCTCAGTAATTCGGCATGCTAGGGCACTCTCCGCTCCACTCCTGGTCTCGTCGGTCCGTGGTCTGCCGCGCCGCACCGCGCATGCTGGGCTTTGCTTGGCTCAGCTCTGTTCCCCTCAGCTGGGAGCTGGGAGTTCTGTGCGGGGACAGACCTTACCCCGAGACCATCCAGACTGTCCTGGGCTGGAGCCCTGCTTCCCTCTGCCACTTTTTGGGTTCTGCAGTTCTAGAATTGGTTCAGATCCATTTTTATAGGTTTTTGGGGGGACTTGGTGGGGAGCTCACGCCAGTTACTGCTTTCCAGTCGCCATCTTGGCTCCGCCCCCCTGGTTTTATTTTAAAAAAGGAAAGAAAAAACAAATTACTAGTATCAAAAATGAAGAGGGAATTAAGACAATTGTTAGAAACTATTTTGCCCAATTATATGCAATAAATTTGACAATCTAGGTGAAATAGATAAATATGTACAAAAATATAAATTACCCCAATTAAGAGAAGAAAAATAAAATACTTAAATAACCCAATCTTGGAAAAAGAAATTGAACAAATTATCAATGAACTTCCTAAGAAAAAAATCCCCAGGACCAGGTAGATTCACAAGTGAATTCTACCAAACATTTAAAGAACAATTAATCCCAATACTACATAAACTGTTTGGAAAAATAGGTGAAGATAGATTCCTACCAAATTCCTTCTATAACACAAATACAGTATTTGTATCCAAACAAGGAAAGGCCAAAACAGAGAAAGAAAATTATAGACCAATTTCCCTGATAAGTATTCATGCAAAAAATTTAAATAAAATACTAGCAAAGAGATTACGGCAATATACCATAAGGATCATACACTATGACTTGTAAGGATTTTTAATAGTAATGCAGGACTGCTTCAATATTAGGAAAACTATCAGTATGATTGACCATATCAATAACAAAACCAACAGAAATCAGATGGTTATTTCAATAGATGCAGAAAAAGGCTTTGACAAAATACAGCACCCCTTCCTATTAAAAACACTAGAGAGCATAAGAACAAATGGAGATTACCTTAAAATGATAAATGAGAGTTTACCTGCCAAGACAAAACAAGAAACTATATCAGACCTGCACAACATACGGGCCCTGGGTTGTTTGTGTCCTGCCAAAGGATTTTGGGTGGCCTGTAAAAAATGCATAGTCCTATTGGTCATGCGAATTAGAGCAACCAGTCATCGTCATTTTGTCTCTGGTCTAACCTATCTGCAGCCTGAAGAAGTTTACAAGTTGTGCAGGTCTGAACACAACTATAAAATACTTTTCAGACAAACATAGTCAGATATAAACAATTGGAAAAATATTAATTTTTCATGAGTAGGCCAAGCCAATATTATAAAAATGGCAATCCTACCCAAATTAATCTATTTATTTAGTGCTATGCCAATCAAACTATCAAGATATTATTTTATAGAGCTGGAAAAAATAGTAACAAAATTCATCTGGAAGAACAAAAGCTGAAGGATAACAAGGGATCAATGAAAAAACAAATGTAAAAGAAGGTGGTCTAGCTGTACCAGATCTCAAACTGTATTATAAAGTGGTAATTACCAAAACGATTTTGTACTTGCTAAGCAATAGAGTGGTAGATCAGTAGAATAGATTAGGTACCAATCACATTACAATAAATGACTGTAGTAATCTAGCATATAATAACCCAAAGAAACAAGCTTTTGGAACAAAGACTCATTATTTGACAAAAACTGCTGGGAAAACTAGAAAACATGGCAGAAACTAGATACAGAGCAACATCTAATACTATATACCAAAATAAGGTTAAAATAGATACATGATTTATATATAAAGGATGAATTTAGTACCAAAGAGCATTACAAAATGTAATATAGATAATTTTAAGTATATAAGGTTAAAAAAGTTTTTGCACAAACAAAACCAATGCAACCAGGATTAGAAGGAAAGCAAAAAACTGGTAAAAATTTTTCACAACAAGGATCTCTGATAGAGGCCTCATTTTTTCATATATATAGAGAACTGAATCAAATTTACAAAACCGTAAGTAATTCCTCAATTGATAAATGGTCAAAAGATTTGAATGGGCCATTTTGAGAGAAAAAAATCAAAGTTATCTATAGCCACGTGAAAAAAAATGCTCTAAATCACCAGTGATTAGAGAAATGTAAATTAAAGCAACTCTGAGGTACCACCTCATACCTATCAAAGTGGCTAATCTGATGAAAATGGAAAGTGTTGGATGTTGGAGGGGATGTAGATAAAAGTGGGACACTAATGCACTATTGGTGGAACTGTGAACTGACCTAACCATTCTGGAGAGCAATTTGGAACTATGCCCAAAGGGCCATAAAACTGTGTATAACCTTTCATCTAGCAATACTACCATTACATACATATTCCAAAGAGATCCAAAAAAGGGAAAAAATATATTTGTATAAAAATATTTATAGCAGCTCTTTTTTTTGGTGGCTAAGAATTGGAAATCAAAGGGATGCCCATTAATTGGAGAATGGCTAAACAAGCTGTGGCATTTGATTGTAATGGAATATTATTGTGCTTTAAGAAATGATAAGCAAGATGATTTCAGAAAAATCTGGAAGGATTTACATGAAGTGATGCATAGTGAAGTGAACAGAATCAAGAGAATTGTGTACACAGTAACAGCAACATTGTTAGATGAAGAATTGTGAATGATTTAGCTATTCTCAGCAATGGAATGTTCCAGGAGAATCTCAATGAACATTATGAAGCATATTATTTGCCTCCAGAGAAAGAACTGATATTGCTTGAATACAGACTGAAGCATGCTAATTTTCACTTTGTTTAATTTTTCTTTTATTCTAGTCTTCTTATACAAAATGACTAATGTGGAAATATTTTACATAATTGCACATGTGTAACCTATATATGATTGCTTACCATCTCTTGGAGGGGAGGAGGGAAAGGAATGAGGGAAGGATAGCATTTGGAACTCAAAACTTTAAATAAAAATATTTTAAAAATTGAAAAAAATAGATGAGGAATCTGTGGTAGCCAATGATTAAGTGATTTCCTCAAGGTCACACAGTTAGCAATGATTTGAACTCAGGTCTTCCAGACCTCCAGTCTGGCATTCTCTTCCCTGTGGCATTTAGCTGCTTCTGGACGAGCTGTTTAATAAATTTGCAGGTGATAGAGAGCTAGATTAACCAGACAGGCTATAACAATGGACCAATTTTCTTAAATGAAAGAATATATAGTGCATTTAGGTTAAAAAGTAAATTGTAAAAACTAGATAAAATTTGATTGGAAAAAAATTACAAGAGTTTTAGTGTGTTGTAAATTCAACCTAAGATGCAGTCAAAAAAGTTGATGTGAAATAAGACTATGGTAACACAGTTATAGGCTCTAGAAGAAAAAAAAGACACTATAATTCTACTGTTCTTCTCTGGTCAGGGCACATCTGAACTGCTATGTTCACTTCTGGAAACCACATTTTAGGAAGGACATTAACAAACTGGAGTGTCTTCAGGAAAGCGTCCAGAGGACTGAAATGACTAGAAACCAGGACTTCAATGAAGGAAGCAGAGATGTTTAACCTTAAGGAAAAACAAAAACAAACAAACAAACAAAAAAACAACTAAAGGGGAACTGTAGGATGTGATAATGATCTTAGGTATTTGAAGGATTGTCCTGTAGAAGAGAGCTCAGGCTTCTTCTTTTCCTATCTTAATGCTGCTTCTTATGGGTGATAATCCATATTATATCCCCTAAATATGAGTGTCTCTCGTTATTCTGTTTTGGATCTTCTTTCCTTTTCTCTCTATATTTATCTCTCCCTTCTTTGCCTTTGTGTAGACCTATAAATCTGGCCCTGATTTTTCTCCCAAACTCCTTTCTCACATCAACTGACAACTGGATAATTCAAATTGAATATCCAAAGGCACCTCAAGTCCAATATCCAAAAATGTAGTCATTTTTAGTGCCTACAAACCCACCTCTGTTCTAAGCTTCCCTATTTTTGTCAAGGTCACCACTATCCTTTCAATCTTTCAGGTTCAGAATTTTCCTTTCCATTAGTCCCACGACCAATTAGTTGCCAAATCTTATAACTGTTATCTCCTCAACTTGAATCTGTCTTCTTCTCATTGCTCACACAATCACCATCTTAGTTCAGGTCCTCATCACCTCTTTCTGGGCTATTGCAATGGCCTCTTAAATGAGTTTTCTATCTCATCTCTTCCCCAACCAATCTATCTTCTACCTACCTGCAAGAGTGATTTTTTTTTTCTTAAAAGTGCTGGCCTGACCATGTCATTCCCTTACTTGATAAACTATCGACTTCCTGTTCTCATTAGGATCAAATATAAACTCTTTTATTTTTTGAGACCCTTTACAATCTGGTCTACCTTCACTTTCCTCATATATTATATATTACTACCTTCCCCACACTCTATGGTTTATACAAATTGGCCTTCCTGCTGTCATGCCACCTCCCAGTTCCATGATTTCTCATTTATATATGTTGCTTTCTCCCTTCCTCATCAGAACTTAAGCTCCTTGAGGGAGGAGATTGTTTTCATTTTTTGCTTTTGCTTTGTATCTCCAGCACTTAGAACAGCAACTGACAAAGAGTAAATGATTAATAAATGCTTGCTTGCTTGCTTGAGTTTTCTGTCCATGAAACTACTTTCCTCACGTTAATTACTATGTGAGACAGCCAATTAAGGGTCTTTCATCTATAAATTTATCTAAACCTCTTTTGAAGGTTACTTATATTTTTAGCCTTTTCCACTTCTCAGGAATAATTAATTATTATGTTTACCCAATATGTGAACAAACACTTCTTTTTACAAATCTCAAAACTACTTTCTTTGAGGTCTAGTGTGATTGCCATAGTTCTTGTGCTTCACGATTTGGTCAACAAATCTGTATCTATTCTATTCATACACTTCATAAATTATTAATTTTGAATCTTATCCTTTGCTTTCTCATTTTAAAAAAAACCCTTAAATTTTTAAAGCTACCCTCTCGGGTAAACCTCGTAATATCCTTGGTCACTTTATTTACTCTTCACTATTTATTTTCACCAACCCCTGACTCGCAGAGTCCTGTGACTTCTCGAAATTAGTTAGGGTTTATAAGGTATTATCAAAGATGTAACTATCATTGATCTTGTGATACAGAACAATGCCTGTCAGGCATTTGCTATGCCCAAGACCTCAGGCAACCTTCAGCACAATCTGATACATAAGAATTCTCTAGAGGTACATGCAACATAGGGACTGTTATCTAGGAAATAATAACACTGCTCTGTCATGAATAGTTTCACCTGAATCTCTTGTTCCCTCTCATTTCAAGGTGCTTAGTTCTATAACTTGAGTATATTATATATAATATTACACACACACACCATATACATATACATATGTATATGAAAAAACCTGTATATAAATAATAAACATCAACCAAGAGGTTCCAGTTTTCCTTGCTTTTTTATTCTATTGCTTTAATGTGAAAGAGATCCTTGGAGTATTGTTAGGGACATTAGAAGTTGCTTCTGCCTTCTTCCCTTGAACTTAACTTCCCTCTCACCCTAGTTATGCTAAGAATGTCATCTATTTTAAAGATTTTTTGTCTTTATATCATTTCTTTCAGAATGGCATGTGACCTGATATTCCCAAGTATAAGGAAGAATTGACTTATTTCTGCAAAAGCATAGGTATTCTCCCTCAGGTCTTTTTGATTGCAGCAAGATTGACAATATAGTTAGAAGAGACTGCTTTTGTAGCTACACTAAAACATTATTTTCCCCAGTGTTGGATTTTCAGAATAAATGGACCCTTGCATCAAATATCTCATCTCGTCATGTCTATTACACTCTTACTGAGGTTGTTCTTTCTTGCTCTTCTCATTAAGGTCAGTTTTGTGCTAGGAGCCATTTTGGTTACTGCTGCTATCCTGTTTGTGGTACAGTTTAAGTCCTACCAATATGGTAGACTGCAAACTCCTTTACTTCTATGACCTCTAGGGGTGGGACGAGCATGAACTTAAGCCTCCAAGCCTCTGAGACTTCACACTCCTGTACTTAAGCTTTCTGATTTGACCTATTTACTGACAAGCTGATGATGGTAATCCCTATCCTACCCATTAGGTCTTTCTGTTGTGTCTCTTGTTCCCTTAAAATTGGGATCAAGCTATGTTGGTGGAGTCATGGACAGAAAGGCAGCTTAAAGGAATGGTACTTTTTGATAAAAGTGGTGGTTTTTGCTTTCTTGTTGTCCCCATTCAGTGTCTTTCCTAGATGTGGCAACATCTAGACTTTTCTTATCCCTGGGTTCTTCTTAGGGTTTGTTAACCAGAATTGTCTGTACAATAGTAAATCTGAACAAGGAAATTTTTTTGTATAAAGGCGAGATTATGGCTTCTGTTGCATTGACAGTATTGATCTTAATAGTTTCTACCATTTTCTTGGCCATTTTAGTCATCTTAACACCAGTGCTAATAACAGTTAAGTTGAAAATGACAGACCCCAACGTGTGCTTAAGAATTTTGACTTTATTGCAATTGGAAAGTGAACTAAAAGTTTTTTCACATAAAACATGAAGAACCATGTTAAATAATATGTGTCAGCAACTATTTGGTAAGTACCAACTTTGGCAGGTACTGGGCATGCATGATGTTAATGGGAATGGGAAGCTCTTTCCCATCTATTAATAGGCCTATGTGACCTGCTTTGAGCCTGAGTTACATGGAAGCCTGAGTCACATGAAGCCTGTGGTGGCAGGAGCTTGCCTAAAGGGTGGAGCAGGAGAGAGAGTGAGGCAGAGCTGGGAGAGAGAGCAGGCAGAGAGAGGCAGAGCAGCTAGCATGAGTGAGAGAGGGGAATTTTGCCTAAGTGAGCTTGTTTGTGGGGAGGCCTGAGGGAGGAAAGGCTTGGGGATGGTAATGCTCCCTGCATTTGTAATATGTAGAAATGTCTTTGTTACTATGGTGGATTTGGTTTTCTAGTGTTTGAATAAATGTCTTGGTTTTGTTCTTGAGGAAGAGAGTGTATTACATTTTGTAATTCGAACCTGGAAATATGGCTGCATATTCATAGCAGCTGCCATGGGTATTGCATTGGTGATACAATGTAGAATATGGTTCTTGTTCTTAAGGAACTTATATTATATTGAAATTTATATGCATTATGTATTTATATATGTATACATGTAAGTACGTATAATAAATTGGAAATAATTTTTGCCCCTATTAGCTGGGGCAACACGAAAGACCTAGTGTAGAGGCTGATATTTGGCAGGGCAGGGCGGGGAAGGTGAGAGGAAAGGGGAAAAAAGAACAAAGTAAAAAGTGTACAGCAGAGAACAGAAGAAGACCTACAAGGAAGCAAGGAAAAGATGGATGGCTTTCAATGCAATGACAACATTTAATATATAGGCTTTCTTGAAATGGAAAGTTATTGCTATATATTCTGAATCCTCTTCTACAGTCTGCTGTGCACATGATATGCTTTTTTCTTTTCTTATTTTATATTTAAGTTTAATATTTAGTTTATAATATGTTTCTTTTTCTTTTCTTATTATGTATTTAAGTATTAATATCTGTCTAAAAATTTTTAAAAATATTTTTTAAAAAGAAGCTGATGCTTAAGGTGAGCTTTGAAGAAAATTCTGAGTTCTTAGAGCAAGAAATATGGAAAGAATGCAATTCAAATTTGGAGTATAATGTGTGGAATCAACATGCATGGAGACAGAAGAAGGAGAGTTGTGTGTGAAAGAAAGCTAGGTCTGGCTGGACAATGAGTTCATGAAAGAGAAGAATGTATGATAAATCTGTAAAGGTAGGTCAGAACAAGGTTGGGAATGGCCTTAGAGGATAAACAGAGGAGTCTTCATTTGACACTAATGATGATAGGAAATAAATGGAGTTTATTGAGTGACATGGAAAATTACTTTGGGAATCAGACAGTCAATATACACATATTAAGCACCAGTGGCAGACACTGTGTTAAGGGTTAGAGTCCAAAGAAAAGCAAAAGACAATTCCTGCTCTTAAGGAGCTCATACTCTAATGGAGAAGATAGCATACAAATAACTATATACAAATAGGATATATATATATATATGTACATATATATGTATATATACATATATATATGTATATATAGGATAAATCAGGAATAGTTTTAGAGGCAAGGAAAATAAGATTAAGGAGGTTTGGTAAAGGCCTCTTGCAAAGGGTACAATTTTAGCAAAGTGTGAAAGGAATCCAGAGAATCCAGGAGACAGAAATAAGGGAAGAGGGAATTTCAGACATGGAGGACACCTAGTCAAAATGAATGCAGTTGGTAATTGCACTGGGAAATGTCTTATGCAAGGAACAACAAAGAGGCTAGTGTTACTGTATCTTAGAATATGTGAAGAGGACTAAGGTGTATGAAAACTGGAGAGGTAGGAAAGAGCCAGGTTATGAAGGTTTTGAAAAGCCAAACAGAGGATTTTTTGTTTTATCCTGGAGATTATATAGGAAAAACTGGAGTTTATTGAATGAGGGGCAGATAGGAGGATGACATGATCAAATCTGCCTTTTAGGAAAATCAATTTGACAGCTAAGTGGAGGGTGAAGTAGAATGGGCAAAGACCTGAGGCAGAGAACCCAGTAGGTTAATGTGTCGAGAATGGATTGGAGACAAGGACATTTGAAGGCAGGAGACTAATTAGTTCTCCTTAATGCTATGAAATAATTCTAATATCTTTGTCTACATGTAACCTTTGGGCAGCTACAGAGATGAGACATAGTATGTGGGATTTATCAAAAACATTCTCTAGGATTTTCTCTCTAGTCTAATTTACTTCTAAGTGTTAGAAATATCAATGCAATTGGAATTCTTGAGGTCTCATAGATATATTGAATTAGTGTACTATTTTGGAAGTCAGCCACCTTGAAAAAAGTGCTGACAAGTTGCTGAACCTTGTTCTTTTGGTACCAAAATGGATGGCAGCAAAGCCCATAGTAGACAGTGGTACCAGGATGAGGGCACTGTGCTCAAACAATGTGCCTCATATATTCTATCAAGCTGTTTAACTGACTGGCTAGGTATATTGATCAATGGATATTAGTGGAAGAACTGAACTAGTAATTATGATGAATAATAACTGAGAACAACACTCCAACATTTGCGAAAGCAAATTGCTGTCTCTTTTAACAACGTCTGAACCTACATTTCCACATACTGGATATGTAAGTGCCAAATGAATACAGAGCAAAATCATGTATTTTGGGGGGCATATGTTTGTTGAAGTTCTTTTATTGAGTCATTTAGAAGTATGCGTATGTGTACAAGACTATTTGGATGCCTTACTTCTCAGAGTCTTACCTGAATTTGAGTCAGATCTAGACCACATTGTGACCTTTTATTTTTGGATTTTGGGTATGCTGTCTGCTTCTGGTCTCTGCCGGCTTGTTATTTTGCCATAGCCCTCCAGCATCACTCACTTCTGTCTCTTTACTGCCAGATAGCTCCACATAGAACCAAGCATCATTTCAGTATTGCAGCTCCTTCATAATGACTCTGGCCAGATTAGTGTCTGGTATCACTCTCTGGGTATGGCCAAAGGAAACAGGAAAGGTGGGAAGAGGAAATGTGCAAAGGAGATTTTAGCAAGAAAAAGCACTAATACTAGTATGTAGGATGGAACAAGGAGAGGAACAGGCCAGAGGCAAAGAGGGAAGATGAGAGATGATGGAGGCCTGGGGTGTTCTCAGTGGGGATGGGTTATTCTTTTCCCTGAGGGAAGAGAATTTTTGATCGGAGTTGGAGTGTAGGGTGAGGTGATTTTGGAATTCAGAGTCACTTTTAGGAAAGGACATTTCCAAGTGAGGTGACGCAGAGTCACTCGCATGTTGTCTTCCCCATTAGACTATGAGCCCTTTGTGGGTAGAGGCTGTTTCCGCCATTCTCTTTATACTTTGTATCCCACTGTGCTTAACACAGCACTTGACACTTAGCAAGCACTTAACACATGCATTTTGACTGCTAACTGGCAGAGGGAAGAATCAGAGTAGCTCAGAAAAGAGGAAATGATGAGAGAGTGCAAAGATAAGCCACCTACTTTGCAATTTTGCCTAGGGCTCTGAGCAAGCTAAGGCATTGAAAATTCTCTTATTTTTGTATGAATATTTGCATGTTACTGATGAGGTAATAGATGGCTTGCTTATTTAAAAAGGAAAATACATACATTTGACAGGTTGAACCTTAGTAATCTTGAGAGTTAGGCCTATGTGAGATACCCTCTTCCAATCTGTCTGTTGCATTGTGTAAGCTAAAGAAAATCTGAATGTGAACATTTTTGCTCTTTGAAGTTAAGAACTGTATGCTCTCTTCATTGTATCTTCATTGTACGTAGGTCATAGTACCTAACACGGTATATCATATGTGTTAGGTACTTAATACATGTTAAATTGAAATTGAATTACATGAGGTTAAACTAAGGGGGAATAAAGATCATTTTAAGGCTGTCATTTTAAATTGCAGGTATGGTAAAATGAAACTTTCCATCAAATACTTATCCTTTTGAAGCTCTTTATTTGTAAATATATTTCGAAGGATGATGGGGGAAAGAGTAAATTCCAAATGAATAAAGTCCTTGTATAGAATTTGAAAATTGCTGGTTGTTCCAAGTAGAGGGAGATAAGAGCTTAAGCAAGGAATATAGAAAGGCAGTATTGTTACAGAGTCTCCTCATGGTAATAAAGGACATTGTTGTTACATAGACTTCTTATGATAGTAAAATATATAGCAGAAATTAATAGATTCCTCAATAAATAACTCTCCAGGTTGCATGTTGAGGGAAATCACATCACTGTTCTCAAAGTTATAGCTTATCTCCAGAGGCTAAGCTAGTAACTGATTCTAGTCTGTTACAGATTCTATAGAATATAGAAATACCTAGCCATTAAAGGAAACAGACTGATTTGTTAGCAAGGGACCAGAAAGAAATGATGAAGAATGGCTCGTGAGAATAGGTTTTTCAAATCTGATATGAAAAATGCTAGACAGGCATTATATGGGAGGAGAGGGCCCTGGCTAAATTGAAATGGAGGCAAATGAAGAGTATACAGTCTTTGGGTGGAGGCTGTTCTGTGAGCAAATAGGGTGATGTATAGGCAAACGCAAAATGAACCACTGGTGGTCTGGGTGCCTCCACCTGCCACATTGGAAGCACCCAAATGATAACACTTACTTTTATCTGACATTTTTTTGTTAAGATAATCCTCTGAGGTAGGTAGTAAAGGTATCTTTTTATAGATAAGGAAATTGAAGCTCAAACAGGTATGGTGGAGTTGCCCATGGTCACAGAGTTAAATATTAGAGCTGAGTAGAAATGAAGTAGTGAATTCTTGAATTTGCTCTTTGCCTTCCTGAAGGTCTAGGGGGAATCTTTGGAGATGCTAATAAGAAGGTTTTTTGATTCCTAATATCACAACTAGAAAGACTTTATACATTATCCCCCTAATTTTATAGCTGAAAAAACTGAGGCCTACTGAAATAAATTCACTTGCCCAGGATGACATAAGTAGTAAGACCCTTCTCTTTCCTATCAGATTACTTCTAAGTCTCTTTTGCTTTATAAATATCCATGACCCACCTCCTAACTATGGTTATACCTACAGCTCTGCCCTGGATCTTCTTTATTTCTTGCATACTATTTCACTTGGTGATCTAATGAGTTCAATGGAACATGAGCCCTGTGAAGAGAACTTCTAGATCTATAAATCCAGCCTTTACCCTTTCCTGAGCTGCAGACCTGTATCAACAACCACCTTTTAAGACATCTTGAACTGGATATCTCATAGGCATTTCACACTCATGTCCAAAACCAAAACTTTATTTCCCCCACCCTAACTCTTCCCTCTTCTAAACTTTCCAGTTATTGTAAAGGACATTACCCTCCTCTCTGTCACTCAAGCTCACAGCCTTGGTGCCATCCTCAACTCTTCAGTCTCACTCACTTTACATATCCAATCCATTTCCAAATCTCATTTCTACCTTTATGATATCTCTTACAAAATCCTTTGCACCCTTGTTCAGGCCCTCATCACCTCTCTCCTGAATTATTATAGCAAATGTATGGTTTGACTCTTTCTTCTCAGTGCCAGGTCAGTTTCATCTCCCCCTTAAGATTCTAGGGTACCACAAGGGGTTTGTAGCTGTTTCTTTCCACTGCCATCAGTGGTTTTGCCAATGAGATATTTCACATTGTCTTCCATTTTTTCATTCCTTTGGTTCTGTTTGATAATATGTTGATTTCTCATCAAGTCACTAGCTTCCACTTGCTCCAATCTAATTTTTAAGCTAGTATTTTCTTCAGTGGTCTTTTGGACCTCCTTTTCCATTTGGCTAATTCTGCCTCCCAACTACCTGTGTTCCTTCCACTTCCAGGGCTAGTACCCCAGGTTCATTTAACCTCTTAATATTCGGTAGCTTTTATAAAAGAATATAGCAAGAACAAATATATAAACATTTTCCCCAATGTCTCAGGAGCATAATCTCCCCTATATAACTTTTATCTCTAGGAGAGTAGGCTCAAAACTTAGTTTAGTTCCTATATAATATTGGTCCCATTGAATTCATGCACAGATGCTTTTTAACCCAAGATTAAACCCTTCCCCTGGACAGGAGTCCCAACGGTTGCTCATGAAGTTTGCTTCTTGTTCCATTGGCATTGATGCTTCACTGCCAGCAAAATCCAGCCCGTATCCCAACTCTTGAATTTCTGTGGCTCTCTCTCTCTGAAAGATGGAGACTCTATTCTCTTCAGTGTACCCAAAAGCTGAAATTAGTTACTGAAATTCCCTAGAATCTAAAGAGGCAGAGATTGTGGTTGAAGTTAACAGTACTTTTGGAACGCCTTTGCTGTCAATTAGAGAGCCTTGTCTTCACCATGTGTTTAGCCAAGCAGACCCAGCAAAAGAATGTTTATGCAAGCTCCATGGTCTTTCTCCAAGGCACTTCTCTTATACATTATCACAAATCTCTCCACTTTAAGCATATCCTAACTCCAATGTCCTTCACTCAAGCGGCCATAGTGATGGCTCACGTTCCTCCACTCTCAATAAACTTTAGTTGCCTGCTGTTACCTCTAAGAGGAAATAAAAACCTTGCCTTTTCTTACCTTTCCTGTCTTCTTGTATTTTACTTTCCTTTCCCTTTCTTTTTTTATTTATTTTTTATTTTTTTAAATTTATTTTTAATATGTTTAGTTTTCAGCATTGATTTTGACAGGCATTTGAATTACAAATTTTCTTCCCATTTCCACCCCCCCCCCACTGCAAGATGGTG
>JAQQSZ010006592.1:0-13549 GCA_028646595.1 Phalanger gymnotis
CCAGCAAAACTGAGTATCATGCTCCAAGGCAAAATATGGACTTTCAATAAAATAGAGGACTTTCAAGCTTTCTCAGTGAAAAGACCAGAGCTGAATAGAAAATTTGACTTTCAAACACAAGAATCAAGAGAAGCATGAAAAGGTAATCAAGAAAAAGAACAAGAAAAAGAAATTGCAAGGGACTTACTAAAGTTGAACTATTTTGTTTACATTCCTACATGGAAAGAAAATGTGTATAATTCATGAGACCTCAGTATTAAGGTAGCTGAAGGGAATATACACATACATATACATATACATATATATGTAGACAGAGGGCACAGGGTGAGTTGCATATGAAGGGATGATATCTAAAAAAATAAAATCAAATTAAGGGACGAGAGAAGACTATATTGAGAGAGGGAGAAAGAGAGAGATAGAATGGGGTAAATTATCTCACATAAAAGTGGCAAGAAAAAGCAGTTCTGTTGGGAGGGGAGAGGGGGCTGGTGAGGGGGAATGAGTGAATCTTGCTCTCATTGGATTTAACCTGAAGAGGGAATACCATACACACTCAATTGGGTATCTTACCCCACAAGAAAGGAAGAAGGAGATAAAAAGGGGGGGATGATAGAAGGGAAGGCAGATAGAGGGAGGACGTAATCAAAAGCAAACAGTTTTGAAAAGGGACGGGGTCAAGGGAGAAAATTGGATAAAGGGGGATAGGTTAGGAAGGAGCAATAAAATTAGTCTTTCACAACATGAGTATCGTGGAAGGGTTTTGCATAATGAGACACATGTGGCCTATGTTGAATTGCTTGCCTTCTTAGGGAGGGTGGGTGGGAAGGAAAGAGGGGAGATAATTTGGAACTCAAAGTTTTAAAAGCAGATGTTCAAAACAAAATTTTTGCATGCAACTAGGAAATAAGATATACAGGCAATGGGTCATAAAACTCTATCTTGCTCTATAAGAAAGTAAGGGAAAAGGGGATGGGGGGAATGGGGTGACAGAAGGGAGGGTTGGCTGGGGAATGGGGCAATCAGAATATATGCCATCTTGGAGTGGGGGGAGGGTGGAAATGGGGAGAAAATTTGTAATTCAAACTCATGAAAATTAATACTGAGAACTAAAAATATTAAATAAACAAATAATGATTTTTTAAAAAAAGAATACTAAGGAGTAACAGAAGCAAGATCCTCCACCCAGTTAAGAATTAGATAAAAAGTCATATCCAGAGCCCTGCTGGGGCTGGAAGAGAATTTGCACCAGGAAAACCAGTGCGAGGCATGGCATGTGGACCTAAAGCACCAGGAGCATTAAACAAGGAGCTATGCCAGAGAAAATATGAATTAAAAAAAATAATGAAGAATGAAGAATTACTATGGATTAAGAGGAAATCCAAAAGGTAATCCCTGCTGAAAACAATAATTACACATAAGCCGAAATGGAGCTATAGAGGGGGGAAATGGCTTGACCACAGGGACAACAATAATAGTTGGAAGAAATGAAACAAAACATTTTTTTCAAAAAAATTAAAGTAGAATTAGAGGCAGCTAGGTAGTACAATGAATAGAGCAGTAGCCCTGGAGACAGGAGGACCTGAGTTTAAAACCAGCCTCAGACACTTACTAGCTGTTTGACCCTGGGCAAGTCACTTAACCCCAATTGCCTCCAAAAAAAAAATGAAAGCAGAATTGAAAATAAGAGCTCTGGAGGGAAAATGGAAGGGGAAACAAATAATAGAACAGAATGTAGAAAAGCTTACCCAAGTAATGGACTACTTAAAAAAATGCAATGGAATAATCAGGACTGAATGATTCCAAGAAATAATGGGAAATATTAAATACATAGTAAGGTAACTAAAAAGAACTATATTATCCAAAAACAAAAGAGTAAAGGACTTTCAAATAGCACTTTTACAACAATGGATCATGAGCTAGGGCATAAAAACTTCATATACAAATGCTGAAAAGCAGAAATGTTAAACACAGTGCAATGAAAATTTTAATAAAGAATTCAAACTTAAATGGAGATTGAACAACTCATTCCTAAAGAATTCATGGGTAAGAGATTAAAAATTATAGAAACAATAGATAATCTCATAGAAGAAAATAAAAATAAGATGACCTACCTTGAGAGAGGCAACTAAAGCAATCCTCAGGGGAAAGTGATGTCTCTTAGCTCATCACCAAAAGAGAAAAAGAACAGATCTATGAACTAGGTATACAACTTAAAAAACTAGGAAAAGCAACAAAACAAAAACTCTAATCACAAACAAAAAACAGAAATCCTGAAAATCCAAAACCATCTAAACAAAACTGAAAACAAAAAAAAAACTCATTAAATTGATAAACAATACCAGGAGTTGTTTTGTTTTTATAACTTAAACAGTTTGCTGTTGTTCAGTTGTTTTTGAGTTGTGTCCAACTCTTCCTGACTCTCATTTAAGGTTTTCTTGGAGTGGCTTGCCACATTCTTCTCCAGCTCATCTTAACAGATGAGAAAACTGAGCCAAACAGCGTTAAGTGACTTGCCCAGGGTCACACAGTTAATACCAATCTGAGGTCAGATTTGAACTCAGGAAGATGAGTCTTCCTGACTCCAGGTCCCAAACTCTATCCATTGTTTCACAAACAAATGGTTAGATAATAAGAGGAACCAAGTTGCTAATATTTTAAAAAAATGAAAAGAACTCACAGAAAATGAAGAAGAAATAAAGGAAATTGCTAGAAACTATTTTCCTCTATTATATGCCAGCAAAAATGATCGTTTAAATGTGATGGAAGACTATTAATAAAAATACAAAACATTCAGATTCATGGAACAAGGAATAGTAAATTTAAATGACCCCAAATCAGAAAAAGAAATTGAACCAATTATAAAGGAAATCTCAAAGAAAAACAGTACAGCACCACATGGATTTGCAAGTGAATTCTATCAAACATTCAAAGAACAATTAATTCCAAAGTTATATTAATTATTTGCAAAAGTAGAGAAAGAAAAGATGCTATCAAATTCCTCTGAGACAAATATTGCCCTCATACTCAAAGCAGGGAGAGATAAGACAGAGAAAGAAAACTACGGACTAATATTTTAAATAAATATTGATATAAAAATTGAATAAAATTTTAGGGAAGAAGCTAGGTCAACATATTTTTTAAAAGAGTATACACCATAACCAAGTTTGTCTAACATGAGAAGCTAAACTTTTCCCATTTCCTACCTGGAAGTGATAAACCTCAGAGTTAAGGATTTAAGACAAAGAAGACCAGGCTGAGAATCATTGCCCTATCTAGAAGAGTACAGTAAACACTCCAGCTGGAAAGATCACAGCACCACATAGCCCAGCCAGTGGCTATAGGTGATAGAAGACTGCAGCTGCCTATTGACAAGCACACCAAGGAGACTAGCAGATTGACCCATCTGGCCAACATACTCTGAGAAAAGCCCAGAAGCTAAGCAATTTGCACAATTCAGCCCAGGTAGCAGCAATCCAGCAACAAAAGTGTCTTGCTTAGTCCTATCTAGAAGCAACCTATCCCAGTCTGACAGTAACTTCCAGTAGCCAAGTGATCTGATCAATCCAACCCAAGAGCAGCCAAATCTCTTGTGTAGTGGGAAAAGCCTTTTGGGGAAGCCTGAAAGAGTGCACTCTGGTTGCTCTCTAATGAAACCACTTAACTCATGAGTTGAGTATACTGCCACCTAGTGGACAGATCACACATTATATGCCCTCCATGGTTTGTTCATTAAGTGACAGTCATCTTTTCCGTAGGCTTGAAAAAAACAGGCTAAAGCCAGGTGAGGGCTGCTATTGCAACTTTAACACTTCAGGTATCACCTAGGACACCTCTATACAGTAGCTCAAACCACTGGCATATCTATTTCCAGTCTTGCTACCTTGCGTGTGAGGGCCATAGAATGGTGGTGTAGTATAATGCATTATGGATATCAAGACCAGATTCCCATCATGTCCATAGTTTCCCTCTAGTTTATGTCCAGGTATACTTTAATCCCACCCTCAGTATGGGGATTCAAATGCCCTCGAGGTTTCCTCTGCATGGAAAAACATTCTTGCCACAGCCTCACATACTAATCTACAGATTTGGTGTTAACTTTATTATAACTGATCTGGAAGCAAGACCTCATGTGCAAACTAAGGAAATGGTTCTATTAAGCTACATAAAAAATTAATTGCCCAGATTGTAAAGAACTCTTGGCTCTCATTGTTGTCATGTTCGTTTGGAATTTCTTTTAGGGAAACTTTATCTCTTTCCATACCACAGGTCAAGCCTATGAACTAACTGTCTCTGTCTCCCTCTCTCCTTCTCTCTCTCTCCCTCCCTCTCTCTCTCTCTCTCTCTCTCTCTCTCACACACACACACACACACACACAAATAAACACAAACACACACAGAGTCAGAGAATGACTGAACAGAGGACCTCTAGCATTTTGAAATTTGTTGGGACAAAAGAAGCTGTCCTTCCTTTCTCCCATGAGTGGAACTCTCCCACATCGTCTCTACTTCCTGGCTGCCCTGGCTTCTTCCAAGTCTAGCTAAAAACCCACCTTCTACCAGGAGCCTTTCCTGATCCCTCTTAATGCTAGTGCCTTCTCTCTGTTGATTGTCCCCAATTTATTCTGAATATATCTTGTTTGTACATAGCTGTTTGCATGTTCTCTCCCCTGTTAGATTATGAGAGCTCTTTAATGGCAGGACATTTTTTTTTGCCTTTCTCTGTACCCCTAGTGCTTAGGACAATGCCTGACACATAACAGGTCCCTGATAAATGCTTACTGACTTAATCAAACCAAAATGTGTATCAGTGAATATATAATTGAGCAAGTATATGTTGGCAAAAACTTCCTATGTGCCTCCACACCCACACTCATATAGAAATGGATGCAAACAACTCTTCTTGTGGTAGCCAAGAATTGGAAATTGAGGGGATATCCATCAACTGGGAAATGGCTGTGGTATATGTTGCAATGTTGTGATATATGAATGTATGTGGTATATAAATGTAATGGAACGCTATTGTTCCATAAGAAATGATGATCAATTGGACTTCAGAAAAACCTGGAAGGACTTACATGAACTGAGGCTGAGTGAAGTGAACAGAACCAGGAGAACATTGTACACAGTAACAGCAATATTGTGTGATGACCAACTTTGATAGATTTAACTCTTCTCAGCAATTCAAGGATCTAAGACAATTCCAAAAGACCCATGATGGAAAATTTCCAGAGAAAGAACTATGGAGTCTGAATGAAGATTGAAGCATACTATTTTTTTCTCTCTTTTTTTTCTTTTGTTTCTGCTTTCTTGTGGTTTTTCCTTTTGGTTCTAATTCTTCTTTAGAACATGACTAATGTGGAAATACATTTAATATGATTGTATGTGTATAGCCTATATCAGATTGCATGCCGTCTTAGGGAAGGGAGGCCAAAGAGAAGGGGAGAAAATTTAGAACTCAAAATCTTTTTTCAGATTTTATTTTTTATTTTTTTTAGATTGTTTTAATTTTAGTTTACAACACTCCGTTCCACAAGTTTTTGAGTTCCACATTTTCTTCTCCTCCTTCCCCTCTCCCTTCCCCCCAAGACGGCATGGAATCCGATATCTGTTCTACATATACCTTCACATTAAACATATTTACACAATAGTCAAGTCATAAAGAACGATAATCAATGGAGTGAATCATGAGAAAGAAGAAACAAAACCAAAAAAAAGATATAGAAAGAAAAAATAAAGAAAGAGCAGATAGTTTCCTTCAATCCACATTCAGACTCCATAGTTCTTTTTCTGGATGTAGATAGCTCTTTCCATCATGAAACCTTTGGGGCTGTCTTTGAACCTTGTATTGCTGAGAAGAGCCAAGTCTAACAAAGTTAGTCACTACAGAATCAATATATCTATGGTTGTGTGCAACGTTCTCCTGGTTCTGCTTCCCTTACTCAGCATCATATCATGTAGTTCTTTTCAGGCTATTATGAAATCTGTATCTTCCCCATTTCTTATAGTACGATAGTATTCCATAGAACTCAAAATCTTATAGAAGTGAACATTGAAAACTAAAAACAAATGAAGAACGAATGTGGGAGGGGGAAAAGAAACAGATGCAAACAAATATAATGTTGGAATATTCCCTTGCTAAGTTTCCCACTTTCTATCTTTTTCAGATTCCCTTAAATTTGATTGATTCCAAGTGGTAGTGGGATGATAGCAAGAAAACATTTGTATCTCCTTATACAAGTAGAAAGGTATTAGACTTCTTACAGCTTTCTCTGCTTTCCAACCCTCCCCAGCTTTCCAGTTTTTCTAAGAAATAAGAGGCAAGGGAAGAGCCTTTCTTTTCTTCCCACCTGCTCTCTTCCATTTACATTTTTTACTTATACTTTTTTTTCATTTACTTTTACTTTCCAAGTCAACCAGATTTCTTACTCCTTGAAAGGCATTGTAGTTTTAGGTAGTGTAGGGGTTTGTTTGGAGTTATTTTGCTTCCCAAAATTCATTTACTCTTCTGCAGCTAAGCTGAGTTGTGATAAAACCTAACTGTTAGGATCCCCATACCAAGACCACCCCTCTCTTTTTACTCCTCTCTTTTTGCTAATAGGAGACACTCTGTTTTCCAAAGCTAAGGTCAAGCAAGCAAGCTGTGTCCTGGGCTTGGCATTCCAACAATCCTTTGCACTCACACTCTGGATGATCTCTGCTGCTGCTACATTACAAAACTGACTGTCCCTGAGCTCAGGCAAGCACCATCGGGCCCAGACATGAGGCCCTGCTGTGAATGGACATGTGACTGGACAACCTTTCTTCACTGTTGTTGTTACACCTCACCACTGTTGCTACACCTTACTATTGGACAAGCCTAGGAAACATGCTTGGCCAAGGCAACTTGTACTCTACTTCCTAGAGATGAAGGGTCCTTCCTCCACATCCACAAAGCCCCTTTTGGGAGTGATATCTGCTGGATGGGTCACTCTACTCTACTCTCTGGACTTGATTGTGGGTGAGGTATTTGGCTTTGATACTCAGCCATCAAAATCTCTACCCTTTCAAGCTTTGTGCTGAGCTGAAATCCTGGCCTAGGGCACTGTTGTCCTTATTTGTCCTTCATTCTCAAAGAGGACCAAGACATCAGGAAGGTGATGCCATGACTTGCAATCGGATTGGATTTAAGTGAGGCAGAATCATGCAAAGTCACCAACCTCGCTCTCTTCTCTGGAGACATCTGGGTCTAGTGGCAAAATATAGATCCGGAGGACTGGAGATGTCACTGGATGCGGTGGAAGACCTTGGCCTAAGATCTTTCCCAGGTCTCAGTTTGACTGAGGCAACGCCATTCAGTGATTAAAGCTAGGGAAGAAATGAAGCAAAGAATGGCCTCTTTTACCTAGCCAAAAAAAAAAATCAATCTGGGAGGGGAAGACATACAGGGTTTCTGGCCAAAACAGAAACAATTGCTAGTTACAGTCACACTTTCAGAAGGGGCCAGAACCCTTGAAAAATAAAAATTAATAATAATAATGACAATGACAGCTAGCATTTATATGATGCTTTAAGGTTTGTGAAGCACTTTACAAATATTATCTCTTTTGATTCTTACAACTCTGGGAGGTAGGGGCTATCATTATCTTCATTTTACAAATGAGGAAGTTGGAGGGTAAGATAGGTTAAGTGACTTGCCAAGAATCACACAGCTAAGTGTCTGAGGCCATATTGGAAATCAGGTCTTCCAACTCTTCTATTCACTTTGCAACCTAACTGCCTTAGTTTGTAACCTACCTGCCTCTCTAAAATGAGGACTGCCCCTTAACCCAAGTTCTGCTCCTTTGGGGTCTCAGTTCTTTTTTCTTTTTTTAAATTAATTTATTTATTTTCAGTTTTCAACGTTCACTTCCATAAGTTTTAAATTTTCTCCCTGTTCCTTCCCCCTCCCTCCCCAAGACGGCATTGCAAGCTGATACGGGCTCTACACATACATTCCTATTAAACACATCTTCACATTAGTCATATTACATAGAAGAATTATAATGAATGGGAGAAACCATGAGAAAGAAAACAAAACAAAAGAAAAGAGAAAATAGTCTGCTTCACTCTACATTTCGTCTCCATAGTTCTTTCTCTGGATGTGAATGGCATTTTCCATCGTCAGTACTTTGGAAAAGTTTTAGGTCCTGGCATTGCTGAGAAGGGCTAAATCTATCAAAATCAGTCCTTGCACCCTTGTTGTTACTGTGTACCGTGTTCTCCTTGTCCTGCTCACCTCCCTCAGCATCAGTTCATATAGATCTTTTCAAGTTTTTCTGAAGTCTGCCTGTCCATTATTTCTTATAGCACAATAGTATGGAGTCTCAGTTCTAAGGCCTGCCATGTCCCAAGCTTTGGAGTCCTGGCCTCAAGTGCCAGGCTTTCTCTCCTCTCATAGACTACTACTTGACCCTGCAACTGGACTCTATTCCACGTTGCCATGTATTTCTGCTCTAAGATGCCTTTGTTAGTGCTAGGGGGTGGGAGGAGAAATCCTCTCCCTGACTTGCCGTATTCTCTAAAAAGTGGAAGGGAGAAAACACTTTGGCAGAGCTCATCTTGCTTTTCACATAGGCCATAAGGGGACACAGCTGATCCTCCAGTTCAGTCTCCCGAAGTCCCCTGCATTCCTCAGCTGCATTTGTCCACTAGCCGGTGTATCCTATAACTCCAAGAAGTTGATTAAGGACATTCTTCACACTTCTTTGGTGAGCTGTTCAGGTAGTTTTCACTCTACGCTGTAGGGACAACTTTTTAATTTAATTGGACATTGAGATACTTCCTTTGCGGTCTTTCCTCATTAATTATGTGCTGTCCCCAGTGAATTGGAAAGACTTTTGACACTTTTGTGGGACTTTCCCACTAGGAGTGAGATAGTTCAGCTCAAACAAGAAAGTGTTTTTCCAGACTTCTCAGAAGTCTCTAATGTAGTAAACTAGGGTAAGGATATGCTTGAGGCACCAGATCCTCTGTATGTTAGCTTCTTCCCAGAGTCTTTCTCTTCCTTCAGGGACATCTTCCCTAAAAAAGAACCTGGAACCAAGTATCTTCCCTGGGGAGAAATGAAAAGACCAGGATCTCCTTTATTCTGAGCTCTCATCAGCTCTACCCCTCATGCTGGCACAGAGCCTTAAGTAACTGATTTCGACTACCAATAAGGAGAGCTATACAAATGGGCTTGGGTTACATGTTCATATTCCAGTTCTTATGCAACCATTAAAAAAAAAATCCAAGACACAATGAAGAGTTTCTAAGTTCTTTGCTCAAAGATCCTTTCTCTTGCTATTACGTGACTTAAGGTATTTTTGTGCCAGCAAGGCAAAATGGGCTTAGTTTAACGGGTGCCCTTGAGGAGTTTGGCTTTTGTTTACGGTGAAAGTACTTTCACCTGTTAAATGCTAAGCCGAAGGCCCAAAGCCCTATCAGGTGTGCAACCTGTGTGGTTGTAGATTAATCACTTAAGAGGGGCCAACTCGGGAGCCAATGGATCTCTGGACTCTGGTCTCTAGTAGTTGAGGCGGGGCTTGAGAACGCCAGAGGCTTGGCTGCGAGGAGAGGCAAGAAACTACAGCTGGAAAAAAATCCGAAGCAGAGCCGACCCCTGTGTGGACCCAGGAGTTCGAGCGAGGTCTGGAGGCCGGTGAATATGATTTATGCCATCTTATTTTTCTGTGGCCTCCTGGCTACTCTTGTGAGGAGGGCCTACTGGGCCTGGAGGCTTGTGTTCACAATACTGGAATGGGGAGGTTGGTTCACTAATTTGTTTCTCTGGGCCCTGAATAAATTTTTTGATGCCTTCTGCTTGGAGAATTCTGTATACCCAACGATTTCGAACCATTCAGGTTATATATATATATATGCATATATATATATATATATATATATATATGCATATATATATATATATATGATCCTTTTTGAGATAATAAATTCGGCCTTCCTACTACACCTTTCCAGTTCTAATGATCTACATTCTGTATTTTTTCATGGGGAACAAATCATATTATGATGTTATCTCTCTTTACTCCCTACTTACCTTTGTACAAAGAAAAAGAAAGTATGAGAAAAAGGAGCGAGATTAACACTAATATTCTATAAAGCGGGGATTATAATTAACATGTAACTCAAAATGTTATTATGAGGCTCAAACGAGATCACACACGTAAAGAACTTTCCAAAGCTTAAAGTGTTATGCTATTGTTGCTGCTATTTTTTTTATTATTGCTGTTAATCTAAAATTAGGTCCTCCAGCTCCTCTTCCCTTCTTCCTTTTGCCCAGTCTAGACACAGATCACTGGGTCTTACAGTTAGTTTGCTTTCCTTTCCAGTTCCTCCCCCAGTTCAACTATATCCCTCTTCCTGCCCCTCTTTCCCTAAATAACATCAAGGTATTTCTATACCATCTACTTCATGTGTATAGGGTGGAGATTATGGGAACTGAGTGAACCACCCTGCCTCCACCTTGTGACTCAATTCTGGATCTAACTCAGTTCTCTTTTTATTAGGTTATGGGTCTAGAACAATTTTTGTCTCGAGAGAAAACTTTATTGCATGTTTGAACCTGGCCCTTTGTGTCTGGGAAGCTGGACAGCCTCTACTTGCTGCTTAGAGACCCTTAACTAAGTCTTAGGTTATACTGGGGTTGGAGGAGGGCTCCAGGGAGGACCAGCACCTCCGGTACGAGGGCTTGCTTAGCCCATTTCAGGGATCATCTGCCTTTGGTGTCCACTTGTCACTCAACTCTCACCTGTGGTTCCAAGAAGCTGTAGCACAAACAGCAGCCACTGGTTAAATCTGGTAAAATCGTCTAACCCAGGTTGAGGGTAACCAACAGGCTTCTAACCTGTCCATGGGTTAGGGGGATGTCTACCTCAAGCATGTGAAGGCTTCCCTGGTGCAACAGGCCGGTGAGAACAATTTGTTCCTACGGCCATGAAGGTGGCTAAAGAAGGCACTATGGAGCACTTAGAGCTCGGTCAGAAATCAAAGACACCAAGGTCACCCACTGCACCCCAGCCATCACCAGTCATCTTGATTTTTATCTTGCCACTGGACTTTGATGACTCCAGAAGAAAGAGTAAAGCTGAAGACTGTGCAATCCTGCCTCACAAATCCGATTCACTCATAAGCCAAGACATCACCCTGTGGTATCATTGGTTGCCTTTGAAAATGAAGGACCAACAACAACAACAGATTAAACTGAGCAGAAACTCCATCAGATTCAAAGACTGATGCAAAGAGTTTTCTCACAATTATACATCTTAAGCAACCCATATGTCTTATCTGAAAACTGGCCCTATACTGGTCAATCAGTTACTGTTTCCTTGTTCTTTTGATTAAATATAGACACTGGGAGGGGAGGAGTAGGACACCTTTTTTCTGATTTCAGGGAATTGTACCTATTCTCTCTTCACCTCCCAACATGGAAGGGCCCTAATCTTTCCTCCAATTAGAAGTCAGATTACCTAATCTTGTATCTCGGTTTATATCCTGTTAATTGCTTTTAATGCATAAAAAGCTGTTTCAGGGTCCAGTGCCAAGCTGATAAGGCTAGATCTCAACTTGTTATGCAATTGGCAATGCATTGCTTAACAAATCAATATACTTGGAAGTCTAAACTTTTGTTTCTTCAGTCATTTCAGATGTCCCCCATTACAAAAGTACAGTGAGGATGGGGAAGGATGAATAGAACATATGTATCAATTCAATCTTCTTTTGCCTGTTTTAGAAGAATGAAGTCCATGAGATGCAATGATAGGAACCTAGTAGGTGCTTAATAAATGTTAATTGATCTATTCAGGCTTCTGAGAAGGAACTCAAGGGAAGAAAGCCGATACAGAATTATCGCCTCAGGGTGTGTAGTAGAGCTGGAGGGAGGGAAGGAGTATCAGCCAAAGGGCATCTTTCCTGACATTCTAAGTGCCTTACTCTCCAAGATCTAAGTAGTTAATCCTTGGTAAACCAGTATATTTACAAAGGATCTCCCTGCCAGGGAGTGAATAGACTTGGAGGGCGGGGTCCCTCTGAGAGGTAAAAACTGCAGCCCCTTAAGCTCAGACAGCATCTAGTATCTTGTCAGAAGGAGACATAGAGATATAGGCCACTCACTGGCCTTGTCATTCTTCTCTTAGTGACCACATTAGGTGTACCCGCTCTGGTCAAGAGGATCTCATTGCTTCAAAAAACAAAAACACAGCCTCTAAAATCATGCAAAGACTGGTTCTTCCACCACACCCTCATTCATGAACTTTGTCAAGATTTTCAATATCCTCAGTCCCTCCCCATCTCCTTATTCCATCACCCTTGTCTAGCCTTCACTTCCCTCCCTGCATGGCTGTTCCAAAGAATCACAGAATATAAGTTGAAGGGTATCCCACAGGCCATCTACTCTAACCTGTACTCCATCAATGATCCTTGCTAAAACATCTCTTATAGATGACCCTACAGCCTTCGCTCAAACATCTCCAAGGAGAGGGAACTCACTAACTCCTGAGGTAACCTCCCCTTTTGGAAAATTTTAATTACTAGTGTCTACCTGAGCCTGCATTTCTTCAGTTGAAAAATGGGCATAATACCACTTACCTCATAGGAATGTTTGAAAGAATAAATGAGCTAATATAGAAAAGGTGCTTTGTAAACTTTAAAGTACGCCATGTAATGGTAAGGTATCATCGTGGTTATTTATTTTTTTTTTTTTTTTGAGGAAGCTTTTCCTACCTTGTCTCTCTGAAATTTTCACCCACTGCTCGTAGGTCTGCTGGATCCAGTGACTCTAGCCTACTGATTTTTCTATGAACAAGATAGCTCCAGGCCCCCATGCCTGGAATGTTCTCCCTCCTCAATTCTGCCTAAAGGCTTCTCTGGCTTTCCATGAGTCCCAGCTAAAATCCCATCTTTCATAGGAATGCGTTTCCAAAGCCTCTTATTTGTAGTTTCTTCCCTCTGTTAATTATTTATCCTGTACATAGCTTGCCTTGTTTGAATGTCATCTCTCTCATTAGACTGTAACTGAGAGCAGAGGCTGTCTTTTGCTTCTTTTTGTATCCTTGGTGCTTAACACAGTGCCGGGAACATAGTAGGTGCTTAATAAATGTTGGTTGCTTTGATTGATTGACTTATTGGCCTCTGAAACAAGCAAAACAATTCTAATCACATACTTCTAATCACAACTCTTAAAATACTTAAAGACACCTGAAACCACCACCACTCTCTTTTGAGTCTTTTAAAGGCTAAATATTCCAGTTCCTTCAATCAACCCTCGTGACATGGAATTTATATATGTCGTCTTCTGTATGTTCTCCAGATGACGAAGGCCCCTACGCTAGGTGCTACCACTTCCTTTCTTTCTCATTTGCCTCTGCAGTCTGGCTTCCAACCTCATCTTTCTTTTTTTTTTTTTAAATTTATTTTTGACATGTTTGGTTTTCAGCATTGATTTTCACAGGCGTTTGAATTACAAATTTTCTCCCCATTTCCTCCCCCCCCTCCCACTCCAAGATGGCGTACATTCTGGTTGCCCTGTTCCCCAGTC
>JAQQSZ010006594.1:0-13548 GCA_028646595.1 Phalanger gymnotis
GGAGTTGGCCCCTCTTAAGTCATCAATCTATCACACCTGATAGGGCTTTGGGCCTGGGGCTTAGCATTTAACAGGTGAAAGTACTTTCACAGTAAACAAAAGCCAAACTCCTCAAGGGCACCCATTAAACTAAGCCCATTTTGCCTTACTGGCACAGTGGGAAAGATCTTTTACTTACTGATTGGCCTTACACATTGAGAGAGATAAAAAGATGGAATAACACATCATAATTGCCCTTAGGAAAATTCTAACCTGGTAGATAACAAAAATTTCAAAGCATAAGAATGGATGATGAGATGTTTTTGTTTTGTTTTGAATAACTTCTTCCTTCAATACTGAGTCTAGAAGATGATGTACCTAGTTAATGAGAGAGATATTTAATTTGCTTTTAATAATTTATTTTATATTTGCCATTTTCTTCCTTTTAAAATCTCAAGTATGGAGTGGAATTAGGGAAAGAGACACATGGGTAATATTAGGGTAAGGTTAAAGTTCCTTTTAAAAGTATCATACTTTTAATAGGATGTCAGATAACTATCTAAACATGGCAGGAGTTAGGTCAAAGGGACAGCTTCTATGGGACATCAAATTAATGGGATGGGGCAAAGTTGAAGCTTGGCAAGTAGGTACAAGAGACTGAGGCTCCTGAATTGTTTTCAGTCATCACTGATACCATTGCCCTTAAATGAAAGGCAGAAGCAGGCTTGACATGTCAGTGAATCAAGTGGGAAATAAAGACAAGGCCCCCAGCACAAAATGTTTGTTAGTGGGCTTGGGCCATTTTATTGTATGCAACATTAGAATAATTCTATGTGGCATAAAAAAGCTCTTGTGGGTCAAATAACAGTAAGGTTGGAAAATGCTTTCTTCTTTCAGATACCAGTTAAGTGTCCTGTAATTAGAAAGGCTTTAAATCGCTCTTTAGGCAAAAGAGTCTAAGATTATTACTACTTAAAACCTTTAATCTGTGTCTGCTATATAAGGATCTGTTGAAGGAAGTTAGCATGTTTAGCTTAGAGAAGAGAAGACTGGGGAAGGACACTTAATAGCTGTCTTCCCTTGAAAGACAGTTATATGGCTCAGGGATAAGAATAGATATATCCACTTGGCTCCACAGTACAAAATTCAAACCAATGCATGGAAGTTGAAAAGAGATAAAGTTGTGCCTGATAGAAAATAAAACCTCCCAAAATTTGGACCTATGTAAAAGAAGAATGTAGTTACACATCTCAGGGGTTAGAGCACTTGGCCTGGAGTCAGGAAGACCCCGGTTCAAATTCAGCCTCAGACACTTACTAGCTGTGTGACCCAGGGCAAGTCACCTAACTTCTGTTTGCCTTAATCCACTAGAGAAGGAAATGGCAAACCACTCCAGTATCTTTGCCAACAAAACCCCATGAACAGTATGGTCTATGGGGTCATAAAGAATCGAATACGATTGGTGATTGGAAAAGAACAAAGAAAGAATGTGGTGGGGGGGCCCTGAAGAGATCCCTCCTTGTAAGCACTCTTCAAAAAAGGCTGAGAGGCCACTTATGACGTATATGGTAGTTGGGATTTGTATTTTATTTGTTTAGAATAGATAGCCTCTGAGGTCCCTTCCAACTCTGAAATTCAGTGATTGTATAATTATACACAAAAGCATTTATAATCATGTTCTGTTGGATGGGCCTTTAAAAGAAATTTCTAAACTTGTGCAGAGGATAGGATCTGCATTCTTTAACCATAAATTAGATCTAACACTATGTTTATAAAGATAAATATCTGCCTCGAGCAGCTCCAAAAATATAGCTTTGGTTTCTGCAGCAATTAAATGTTTGGTTTCAAGGAGAAAAGTAGCTTATAATAACTATGTGCTTTGTAAAAGTTGGTCCCCATTATGTACAACCCCAGCTGCTTTAGCCAAGTTTCCATTCGAAGAAACTGGCTCCTTTCAGTAACCTGCCACCAGTAGAATCTTTTGTTAAGTGCTAATACTCATTACCAAAGGTCTAAACTACATGGCAGGCCTTTCTGATTTAGGATACATTTTCTGGATATATTTTCCTGATGTTCTGACAAGCCTTGAGTGAAGGTTGGGTTTGAGGTGAGTTTTTAAAAATTGAGCATCTGCCATGGAGATTACAGTGGGCAGCACTGGAAAACACATTTTTAGATAGTCAGTTTGGCAGAGTTCAGGAAATTGTTATTTCCACCAATGCTTAGTAGAAATACTGGTGTTAAAAGAAACATGTAATTAGACAAATGCCCTCTCTCTCTCTCTCTCTCTCTCTCTCTCTCTCTCTCTCTCTCTCTCTCTCTCACACACACACACACACACACACACACACTAATGAGAAATTGTGGATAAAAGGTAATTATAATCTAGGAAAATGTTTCTTTCAGATGTTATTCAGACTTTAAAATGAGTTTTGGATTCAGGCTAGAAACTTGGAACACCTGACGGAAACACCTGGTTTTCTCTTATATAGCAATATGTGCATCTGCAAAAGAGACATGCTAATATTCCTGAAGTTATTAAAGAGTACTATAGAAAAAAGAGCCTCCTTTAAAGTCCTGCTCACATGCCTCATCCTGACTCAAAAGTGACCCTGGATTCTGAACGGCTATGTCAGTCTAGGGCAAGCTCTAACAGGTCCTACCAAATTGGAAACATTTTGAATTTGGGTCTGGAGATGGATTGTAGTTTGGCCTTTTGAAAACCAGCTTTTCTCATTTTGGAGAGGCCCATCATCAGATTGGCTACATGGTGATGACTTTTGGGAGTTCCAGGTGTCCCATAAAGCTGTTTCCTACTGTGCTGAAGAGGTCACCATTTGCATTGGTGCAAATAGGACCTATGTAAATAAAATTAACCATGGACTGTTGGAATGTAGCAATAGACATATCAGAGATCATAAAGAGCCATGTAATTATCTTTTCTAGTAGGAGATAAATGTGTGTAATGAAGATATTGGGGGTGAAGTGAATTTGTTTGGCAACATAAAGTTAGTTTGCCTTTTGATAATATTCTAAGACTATAAATAACATGTAAGTATATGAAGGATTTGTGATTTAATTAGTGTGGAAGACTCCCAGTGTGGAAATTGCCTTCACCAATTTAGATGACAACCCAACTATAATTTGGTAAATAAATCCTAGGACATTGCCTGAAGCTTACAGGGGTTAAGTGATGTAAGCAGTACCACATGATTAGGAAGGGTCAATAGCTTCCACTGTTTTCCTGCAAGTCTTGGCTAAAATCCTGCCTTCTATAGGAAGCCTTTCCTAATCCCTCTTAATTCTAGTGCCTCCTTCAAGTTGACTAATTCCTATCTGTCCTGTATGTAGTTTGTATAAACAGATCTTGAGTTGCTGGAGCACAGTCATTATCTTTTGCCTTTCTTTAAGTCCTCAAGGCTTGACACAGTGCCAGGAACATAGTAGGCACTTAACAAAAGCTTATTCACTGACTGACAGGAGCTGAAACCAGGTCTTGACTTCAAATCTCTGAGCCACACTGGCCCTACAGATGACTCAGAATCATACAACGTTATATGTGAAGGGGATCTTGGATTTTCGTTTTCTTGAATTTTCATCAGGAAACTGAAGTCTAAGAGAAATTATGAGACTGGACAAGGTCACCCAACCAGCTTGTGACAGAGCAATGCCTGAGACCACAGGATTGTAGCTATAGATTGGGGAAGAATCTCAGAAGTCACAGAGTTCAATTTCTCTTCATTTTACTAATGAAAGCACTGAAGTCTAGTCAGTTTAAATTCCTTACTTCAGGCTCCAAAAGTAGCAAATAGCAGAGGCAGGATTGGAAAACAAGTCGGCCAACTCCAGAGCTAGTGCTCTTTTCACTACGACTCTCCTGTCTTTATTGAACCACGCTGTCTGCATGTGAAAGGGGAGATGGACCCTGAACTTGGTCTGTTTCATAAACCTACAATTAAATTTTGCTCAGTTTAATTGCATCTGTGGTTGGATGTTTCCAAAGGACCTTTTGGCCTATGTATGGCAGCCTCAGTAACAATCTGCATTATTGATGATATTAATAAAACAATAGCTAACATTTGCATCATGCTTTAGAGTTTGCAGAACACCTCACAGACATAATCAATGCTTACAATAGGACTGTGAGTCAGGTGCTATTACTATTCCCATTTTACAAATGAGGAAACTAAGACCCAGAGAGGTTTAGCAAGTTGCCTAAAGTCATAAAGCTAGTATGTAACAAATTTTTCTGAATCTGGGGTCAGCTTTCTTTCTAGAGGCATTTAGTTGGTACAATGGATAGAGGTCTGGACCTATCCTGACTCTAGGCCAAGACACTTGCTCTCTGTGTTTACCTAGGCAAGGCACTTACTTACTTCTGTCTGCCTTGGCTTTCATATCTGTAAAATGGTGATAGTAATAGCCCCTACCTCTCAGGGTTGATGTGAGAATAAAATAATATTTGTAAGGTTCCTTGCAAACCGTAAGGCACTATATAAATGTTAGCTAATCTAACTGGTCTTTAACTCCTATCTCTCTCTCTCTCTCTCTCTCTCTCTCTCTCTCTCTCTCTCTCTCTCTCTCTCTCTCTCTCTATCTATCCATCCATCCATCTATGTATCTATGTATCTATCCATCCATCTGTCTATGTATGTATCTATGTATCTGTCTATGTATATATCTACTATGTATCTATCCATCCATCCATCTGTTTATGTATGTATGTATGTATCCATCCATCCTTCTATGTGTCTATCTATCTATGTATCTATCTATCATTTTTTCCCTTTCCTTTCCCTTTTTATGAAATAATTTTTTCCTAGCGTTTTTATTCTCCTCTTCTATCTAAGGCTGAACACAACATTCTGTCCTAGAGTGGTTGTTATATTCTGTGTGTTCAAACAAATTTGGCCTAGGGTCTCTCTTTAAGATTTTAGCTGCAGTTTGAGGTTTAACATGAACCTTGAACACACTGGAACATTTCACGTTTATCACATCAGAATTTTTTTTACTTCTTTGATGATCATGGTATGTCCCAGTTGCTTCTTTCAGCTTTCAGCAATGCCCTCTTCTACTCACTTAGTGTTCCTTTATTGAAAAACTATATGATTTGTCCCTTGGACTTTTCAGGGCCATTATCTGTAGGTTGGCTGCCTGTACTGGCTTAGCAGGTTCAGTGTCTCATGGCTAAAGGGGATTTCTTCGTTTATATTCACTCTTTGATTTGAAATTGTCCATCAGTTTCACTACTCATAGGATAGTTTTTTTTTAAGTTAAGGTTGATTTAAACATATCCCAAACCTGTAGAATTATTATCATTTTAAATTTACTACTATAGTATTTATTCTCAAGGAAACCTAAGTACCTTCTCAATAAATAAGTAACAAACTAACCAAACTAATGGCCCTGGATATCTGCATCCTCATTTCCTTACACTCCTATCCTCTATCCTCTAGTAGAGTGAGTGGCTCTGGAAACAACATTGGAAGAGACTTCAGTAGCCATACAGTCCAATCCATATGTACACAAATCACTTTTAGCACATTGTCGGATAATTTCCAGCCTCAGCTTGAGGACTTTCAGCAATGGTGAGCTAAGAAACTTATGAAGCAGCACATTCCACTTACAAAAACCAATTTAAGAAATATTTATGAAACACCTATTGTACTTAAGGTTCTGTGCTAATTGATGGGAATATGAAGAAAAGAGAAAACAAAATCTCTACCTTCATGGAACTTACCATCCACCAGGAGAATGCAGCTTATATGCAGATAAATGCGCATAAACAGACAAGATAATTTGAGGAGGGATCAAATGCTATCAAGTGGGCTATGAAAAATGGAAAGTTTCCTTTAGGAGATTGGATGGGCCCTGTCCTCTGTGGAGGCTTGAACAAAGACAAAAATTGTAGGGTTATTATGGATTTCATTTTTTGATGCACTGGAGATCTTCAAGGTAAGGCTTATATCAATCAATAAAGCAAGCAAGCATTTATTAATCCTTATCAACCATCAGGCCAAAATCAACCTCTCTTTGGTTTTCCCCATTGTTACTAGTTCTAAGCTTTGGATTCAAGCAGAACAGATTTAGGTGCCAGTCTGAACCTGACTCTTGTGTGCTGTTATGCCCAGGAGGGTAGAGAACCAAGGTTATATCTTTGAGGAACTTACAGCTTTCTAATTGATTATTCATTCATTCATCCAACAAACAGTTATTAAACTCAATTCTATTCAACAATATTTGCTAAATTTCTACCATGTTCAAGGCACTGTGCCAGGTCCTGGGGATACAACATGTGGAAGGAGCACAGAGAGAAGAGGGAACTCCAATCTTCACTACACAAGACTGAAGTGTGCCTAGGGCTACATGAATAGAGTTGAATAACTCACTTGGTTGAAATTAAATTCAATTTAGTACAATAGAAATGACATCCGACTTAGAGTCAGAGAATTTGAGTTTGAGTCTTGGCTCTCACATTAGCTAGCTATAAGACCTTGGACAAATCTCTGAGCTCTGTTTAATGGGGGTTGGGGTGATCTACGAGAGCCCATTCCTTAGGGAATGGTAAAATTTGCCCTTTCTTATGTGCTAGACAGAGAATGCTCAATATTGCTTGCCTGGTTCTAAGCCAACATGTGTAAATTTGAGGATCCAAATTCTGGCACAAGTGACCAAGGAGAAGGCTGAAGTGATGACGAAAAACATTCTAGTTGGCTTTAGAGTTCAAAGCCTTGATTGAGAAGGAGAGGCTGCGCTAGAATTGCATGTACATGCACAAGGTTCTAGTGAATGATCTCTTATTCTTTTCGCTAGTACCTTTAAAGTGAGGAAAATTGCTGTGAATCCTCAGGGCTGGGGTGGGGAGAGCTCACCATTTCAACTTAGCCAATGTCACCCTCCTCCCTTTTTTTCCTTTCCTGATCTTAGATGAATGAGTATCCTGGTGGGGGGTGACCAGGAGATCCAACAAAGCAGTCTTGAGGACTCACTGGCAACATGGCAGAGGCTATGAAAACTATCACCACCAGCACCTGCCAAGTCTGATAAGGCTAGAGAGCCTCGGGTTAGTGATCTACTTTGCCCAGCCCAGGAATAGATTACCTGTAAGTCAAAGCTCCAAGTCCTGCAAGGAACTAGTGCAGTCAAGCAAGTGAGTGACTTATTAATTACCAATGCCTCATCCTGAAGAAAAATTGGTGGGGAGTTGTTGAAGCAAGAAAATGGCTCCCGGAGCCTGGAATCATGAGGTACACCTTAGCCCCATATATTCTCTACATAAATGCCTGGCCACCTCTGCACTCTACATTTGAGGCCACTTTTCTCAGGGATCACCAAGTGTGTGTAAAGGGGAAAGTGTACTCTAAGTTTGGCAGATGCCAAACTTAGAACTGTTGCTCTTACTATATCTTCCAACTAAATACCTTTGACGTATGAGATGCCAACTGAATGACTGATATGGGGAGCATACTCCAATGGGATGTGTGCCACATACTTTAGAGGATGTAAGATAAGCATTCTATAAATGTGAACTACAACTCCCAGGAATTTTTGCTAATTACTCTGAAGTTCAGACTTCAAGTTCCATTCATCAATTAGTTTTAGGAAGAGGAAAGGAAACTCTCTTTCAAGGCTGTAGAATATGGCTCTATTTCAGGCCAGTTATTTTACAGATGACTAAAGGGGACAGAACAAAAGAACATGGATGGCTCAGTGCAAGCCATCACCACTATTACTATGTTAGTAGTTTCGTTTTGTCTTTAGACAGATGCTTATTTTCGCAGGAGAATAAGAGGATGGATCTCTCCATCTGGATAATTTTTGTGTCTCATCTAGGCAATTAGGGAGGGAACATACACAGAAAGTTCGAAAGTACCCTTCTTCCTCACTTGAACTTTTTTGTTCCTAGCTCTGAACAAATAAAAAGTAAATTCTGAACAGCCTTGTGAGGTAGGAAGCCTTGGGCAATTAAAAAAAAGTCTTCTTTATGGCAATATATGCCTTTGTTCTGGAGTATTCCCTCCTACCTTCCCAACTGCTAAATTCTCTGAGATGAATCATCATGCTGGAAGAGAAGAATGTCATTTTCATGCACGAATCTGTGTAATCATCTATTATAAATCAGGCAAAGCACAGGGAAGATCCAAGATAGGGAGAATACAGCAAGGAAATAGAAGAAAGTTCTTTGTGGATTAATATTTGTTTCCTCCGAAGGGAATAACGTAGCCACGACATTGGCATTTTGTCACTCATTAAGTGTCAGAGTGTAGGCTTTGGGGGCGCAACCTATATGACAAGTAGTGTTGCTAACAACAAATGGTATGATGTGATTTGACAAGATTTCAGCATGAGATATTATCAGCATTATCTCTCCGCTTGAAAATGTACCAATGCTGCTATTTGCCAGCAAAATAAATGGTTTGCATTAGGAAAAGGTGACCTTTCTCCTGCCTTCAGAACTAAGATCTGCTATACTCTGCTCCATTGCTGTTTGTTCAGAAATACAATATGGTGCCTCATGGCTCTTACCAACTTTTGTAACAAGATTTATTAAAACCGCTGAAAATTAAATTTTCAGAGATACGATTCATTAGATATACAGAAAATTCAGATCCTTAGAGAAAGTGACAAAGTAGTCAGTTGGTCTTATGTGATTCTTGTTTTCTCTTTTGACCCCCTTTTCATTGGTTAGTGACAACCTCTCTTTTTCTTGCTCCCTTCTTTCCCCAGAGTAAGAACTGGGTGACCTCTGGAACTTTCTTATTCTTTACTACCTATTTACTTAATACCTTTAGTCCCACCCATATACCCACCCCCATCAAAACCTGTTCTTATAAAAGAATCCAGAACTAATTTTAAACTCATTTATCCTAAGGTGAAAAATTACTGTAATGATAGACACCTGTTTTTCCCTATAAGCCTGAGCCCACTTGTAATCCTTCATATAACTAGACAGGTTCCCCATCCCTCAAGCTGGCCCCTTTGAGTCGTGAAGATGCTCATACATTGTTCCTACATGAGATGGGTGTGAGAAATGGGGGAAGAGTTCATTTTATTCATTCAAGACTTCCCCTGAAAAGAACTGAACTCACAGGTCAAAACCAATACCAGCTTGTCTCAAGTAATTTTGTGGTTTTTTTTTTGTCTACTGAATTTATCTATCAAAGATCAAGGTCAGACAGGCTCACATAATTATATTTTCTACAATATTTTATTGTTGCCTCTTGGTTTTACATTATTAGCCATTTATTTATGTGCCCTGGCTAACAACCACAGAGTGAGCCTTTCATTATAACAAATACAGCTAAGCAGTCCAGCCAACCCAGTGACTGTCTATTTCTGACAGCAGAATTTTCAGCTCATCAATCATTTATCGAGTGCCTACTATGTGGGAGGCACTGTACTAGATGCTGGGGATCTAGAGACTTAAAAAAATCCACATCACCACCACCACCACCACCACCACAAAAATCTCTGTCCTCAAGTAATTTCCATTCTTTTAAGGGAAATCAAATGCACAGATAAAAGTAAACATAAACTACGAAAAATACACCAAAACCCTCAGAAATACAAGGCAATTTGTGTGTTTGTGGGGGAGGGAGGTAAAGAGGAGCTCACATCTGGGGAGTCAAAAAACCTTGTACAGGGCAATTGAACTGAATTCTGAAGGAAGGTAGGAATTCTGGGAGGCCTAGAGGGGAGCAGGAAGTACATTCCAGGCATGAAGTGGTGGTGGTGGTGGGACAGCCTATGCAAAGATATGGAGATGGGAAGTGGAATTTTGCTTATAAGGTACAGCAAGTTTTTGAGGATATCACAGAGAGAATGAAGCAGAATGATATGAAATAAGCCTGGTAAAATGGGCTAGATCGAAATGGGGCTTAAAATCCAAAAGAGAGAAGCTAATATTTTAACCTAGAGACAATAGATTTCCAAGAGAGTGTTTTAAGCAAGAGACTATATGGGTAGACTTATGATTTTAGAATAAATTTTAGAATAGATTTTAGATTTTGAAAAATTTATTTTTAGTTTACAACATTCAGTTGCACAAACTTTTGAGTTTTACATTGTTTTCCCCTCTCTCCTATCCGCCTCCTCCATTTGGCATGCAATCTAATATATATATGTATATATTACATATGTGTATGTAATATATACATATATATATTAAACATACATATACATTCATATTAAACATATTTTCACATTAGTCATGTTGTAAAGAAAAATTATAACTGATGGAATGAACCATGAGAAAAAGAAACAAAAGAAAACAAGAAAAAAAAAAAGAGAGCAAATAGTATGCTTCAATCTGCATTCAGATTCTTTAATTCTTTCTCTGGATGTTGATAGCATTTTCCATCATGAGCATTTTGGAGTTATCTTAGAACTTTGCATTGCTGCGAAAAGCCAAGTCTATCAAAGTTAGTCATCACACAGTATTATTGCTGTTACTGTGTACAATGTTCTCCTTGTTCTGCTCCCCTCACTCAGCATCAGTTCATTTAAGGCTTTCCAGGTTTTTCTGAAGTCCGTCTGCTAATTGTTTCTTATAGCATAATAGTACTCCATTACATTCATATACTATTGTTTAGCCATTCCCCAACTGATGGGCATCCCTTCAATTTCTAATTTTTTGACCACAAAAAGAGCTGCTATGAATATTTTTGTACAAATAGGTCCTCTTCCCTTTTTTTTAATGATCTCTTTGGGATACAGCTTAGGGACCCTACTTTGCCAGGGCCCCACGCTCTTTTTCAAAGGAAGTCCTAGCAAGAAAGAAAATTATAATTCACAATTCCAGAGCAAAAGCTTAAGCTGTTTCTTTAAACTGATGCAGATACTGTTTCTTCGCCTTCCTTAGCAAATCAACTGGAGTATATTTTCTACATTTGTCTATATCTCTATCTCTGGAAAAGTCTATAAGGTCCCAGGGAAACTAAAGCATTGTCCTTTCAAATGTTTCTCCTTCTATCTTTTTTATTTTATTAAATTTATTTATTTTCAGTTTTCAACATTCACTTCCACAATATTTTGAATTCCAAATTTTCTCCCCTTCTCTCCCCCCTCTCCCCAGGGCAGAGTGCTTTCTGATTACTCTTTCCTCAAATCTGCCCTCCCTTCTATCACCCCCTCCCACTTCTCATAGTCCCTTTCCTTCTATTTTCCTGTAGGGAAACACAGATTTCTATATCCCATTGCTGTATAGCTTATTTCCCAGTTATATGTAAGAACAATTTTTGACATTCAGTTTTAAAGCTTTGAGTTCCACATTCTCTCCCTTCCTCCCTCCCCATCCACATTCATTGAGAAAGTAAGAAATTTGATATAGGTTATACATGTGTAATCATGCAAAACACTTCCATAATAATCATATTGTAAAAGACTGTATTTCCCTCTATCCTGTCCTGCCTTCCATTTATTCTATTCTCTCCTTTAACCTGTCCCTCCACAAAAGTGTTTGCTTCTGATTGCTCCTTCCCCCAATATGCCATCTATTACTCCTCCTCTCTTATCCCCTTCTCCCCTACTTTCCTGTAGGATAAGATAGATTTCCATACCCAATAAAGTGTATATATTATTCCCTTCTTAAGCCAAATCTGATGAGATTAAGGTTCACTTATTCCCTCTCACTTTCTCCCTCTTCTCCTCCATTGTAAAAGCTCTTTCTTGCCTCTTTTATGTGAGATGATTTACTGTATTCTACCTCTCTCCGTCTCTTTCTCTCATTACATTCCTCTCCACAATTAATTTTATTTTTAGATTTCAACTCTTAATATTCAACTCACTTTGTGCCCTTTGTTTATATATGGCTATATGTACATATGTGTGTGTGTGTGTGTGTGTGTGTGTGTGTGTGCTTGGGTATGTATGTTTGCATGTATGTAAGTATGTATTCCCTCCAACTACGCTAATGCCGAGAAAGGTCTCATGAGTTACAAATATCATCTTTCCATGTAGGAATATAAACAGTTCAACTTTAACAAGTCCCTTATGGTTTCTCTTTCCTGTTTACCTTTTCTTGCTTCTCTTGGTTTTTGTATTTGAAAGTCAAATTTTGTATTCAGCTCTGGTCTTTTCAACAAGAATGCTTAGAAGGCCTCTAGTTCATTGAAATAACATTTTCTCAGGGGACAGAGCCAATATGGCGGCTGGAAAGTAGAGACTTGCTTAAACTCGCTCCCAGGTCCCACCAAACACCAATAAAAATGGCTCTGAACAAATTCTAGAGCTGCAGAACCCACGATATAGCAGAGGGAAGCAGGGCACCGTCCCAGGACAGCCTGGATGGTCACTGGGAAGGGTCTATCACATGGAACTGGGAGTGGAGCAGAACACAGCCCAGCATGGGCCACGCCAGAAGCAACCAGATTGGGAGCCAGGCAGAACAGGCCAAAGGGCCCTGAATCCTTGAGCTGTGGCAGTTACTAGACTTCTCAACCCACAAACACAAAAGACAACAGAGCAAGTTAGTGGGAAAAGCTGCTGGGACAGAGTGAAAGGAGTTTGCTGTCAGCCACTGCCCTGGGGGCGGTAGAGGTGGTGCATCTCTGAGGCTGTTTCCAGAGCTACAGCTGCAGTTGCTTCTAGCCCCATACCTATCTGGTGGGAGTAATTAAGCAGTGGATTAGAGTGGGAGTGCAAAACCTGCTTTGCCCTGCCCTATCTGGGCCACAATCCTGGTTGGCGGATCTTAGGGGAGAAGGAGCCCTGATATGGCAGAGTTTGCTGTGCAAATGCAGCTCTGAAAACAGCAGTGCAGCCCCTCAAGCTTGGGACAAAGTACTCTGTGCTCTACAAGCAGTCATATCCCAACAAAAAGCTCAAGGGTCGAGTAGTTGGCTGGGAACATGAACAGGCAGCGAAAATGATCTCAGATTCAGACTCAGACTTTGGAATATTTTTTTGGTGACAAAGAAGACCAAAACATACAGCCAGAAGAAGTCAACAAAGTCAAAGGGCCTACATCAAAAGCCTCCCAGAAAAATATGAGCTGGTCTCAGGCCATGGAAGAGCTCAAAAAGGATTTAGAAAATCTAGTAAGAGAAGTAGAGGAAAAATTGGGAAGAGAAATGAGAGTAATGCAAGAAAACCATGACGAACAAGTCAATACCTTGCTAAAGGATACCCAAAAAAATACTGGAAAAAATAACACCTTAAAAAAATAGACTAACTCAACTGGTAAAAGAGCTTCATAAAAGCCAATGAGAAGAAGAATGCCTTGAAAGGCAGAATTAGCCAAATGTAAAAGGAGGTCCAAAAGACCACTGAAGATAAAACCACCTTAAAAATTAGACTGGAGCAACTGGAGGCAAGTGACTGTATAAGAAATCAAGATATTATAAAATAGAACCAAAGGAATGAAAAAATGAAAGACAATGGGATCTCATTGGAAAAACCACTGACCTGGAAAATAGATCCAGGAGAGATCATTCAAAAGTTATTGGACTACCTGAAAGCCATGATCAAAAAAGGAGCCTATACATCATCTTTCTAGAAATTATCAAGGAAAACTGTCCTAATATTCTAGAACCAGAGGGTAAAATAGAAGTTGAAAGACTCCACCGATCA
>JAQQSZ010006595.1:0-13548 GCA_028646595.1 Phalanger gymnotis
CCAAACACTTTCGAAAAGGGACAGGGTCAAGGGAGAACATTGAACAAAAGGGGATAGGATTGGAAGGAGCAAAATATAGTTAGTCTTTCACACCATGAGTATTGTGGAAGGGTTTTACATAATGATATGCATGAAGCCTAGGTTGAATTGCTTGCCTTCTTAGAGAGTGTGGGTGGGGAGTAAAGAGGGGAGAGAATTTGGAACTCAAAGTTTTAAAAACAGATGTTCAAAAAAAAGTTTTTGCATGCAACTAGGAAATAAGATATACAAACAATGGGGCATAGAAATCTATCTTGGCCTACAAGAAAGTAAGGGAAAAGGGGATGGTGGGGAGTGCAGTGACAGAAGGGACGGCTGACTGTGGAATGGAGCAACCAGAACATATGCCATCTTGGAGTGGGGGGAGGTAGAAATGGGGAGAAAATTTGTAATTCAAAGTCTTGTGAAAATCAATGCTGAAAACTAAAATATTAAATAAATAAATAAATAAAAAGGAAAAAAGGTAGCTAGTACGCAAGGGGATATTGCATTTAACTTAATTGTTAGTTATTAAATTGCTCTTAAGTATTTTTGTTATTCTCAAGAAAAATGAGGATGTTCCCTTCTGGTTCTGGCTCCCTGGCAAAATAGAGTGAATTTAATGGCTAGTGACTTTTATGGCCTTGGGCACATTTTACTTGGGGGGGGGGGGAAGGGGGCATGGATACACCTTGTGCATAGGTAATAAATTCAAGGTCACAGGAAAAGAGAGACAACTTTAATAAATGAGGAAATCAAGGAAACATTTCACAGCAGAGTTAACACCAAAAGTGGACTATAAAGGCAAATAAGGATTCTGGAATGTAGAGATGAAGAGAAAGTCCATTTCAAGCTTCTGCTTATGGAAGTTCCTGGAGGTTGGAGATTGAAAGTCAAGCTCAAACAATATGGGACAGTCCAGTTAACCTGAAATGTGTTTATTGTAGCACAGCACAGCACTAGTGTGGAGTAACAATTCTGGACCTATGATCAGGAAGAACAGCATTCAAATCCCATGTCAGATATTACTAACTGTGTGGCTGTAGGTGAGTCACTTAACCTCCCTAGGCATCGTTATCTTCAAGAAGAGGGACTCAATAGTTTTTAATGTCATTCAAACCCTAAAGTTATAATTCTATGGTAAGACATACCCAGAAGGTAGGAGTTCACATTCTGGGTTTTATTTACTAGCTTTGCGACCTTGGGCAAATCTCTTCCCTGCTCTGGGTCTCAGATTTTCACATGTAAAATAAGGAGTTTAGATTAGACGACCTCTACTTTGGATTAGATGACCCCTTCCAGTTCTAAACATATGGTCTTCTGAACTGTCAAGCTCAATAATATCCTTGTACATTTTTTGTCAACTGATCTCCCTGGAGAAAAAATCCCAAATGACAGCATTTAGCAATACTGTGAAACTATAGAAAGTGTGCCACTTTTCCCCATCAATAAGATCTTAGACAGAATATCTTCCACTCGGTGGCATGAACAATACTTCATATGCTCCTGTCACTCAAATCGAATGAATCATTCTTCTTGTATAATAGCACATATAAAATACAATGTAAAGGATTGAGAGTCAGGATATCCTAGTTCTAGTCTCACTCTGCCACGTACCTATGCGACTTTGTCATTTCTTGTCCCTGGGTCTCAGTTGCCCCATGCGTAAAGTGAGTTTGGTTTGGTGACCTTCAGGGTCCCTATAGCTTGGGCTTTCCATGCTACTGCTCTAATCTGCTGGGTGACATTTATGGGTGCTGGGTGATTCAGACCAATTTTACTTGACTTGGAGTCAAAGAGTATCTGGATTGAAACCTTAACTCTGACTTTGTGTGATATAGGGCAACTCATTTAACTTCTCTGCATCTCAGTTTCCTCATTTGAAAAATGAGGGTGCTAGGACTCTACAGCCTCTAAGGAACTTTCTAGGTATAATCCATTGATCCATCTCCAAATCTCTGATCTTATGATGCTGTCATCTCCACAGAGTTCTTAGGCGAGTAACCTGGACTACAGGAAGGAGCATTGGTCTTGGGGCCAGGAGGTATGCATTCTTTTTTTTTAATTAAGATTTTTTTACTTTTACTTTGCAACACTCAGTTCTGTATGATTTTCAGTTCCAGATTTTCTTCCCCTCTTTCTCCTATCCCTTCTGCCCCAAGGTGGCATGGAATCAGATATAGCTTTTACATATAACTTCACATTAAACTTATTTATACAATAGTCAAGTTGTAAAGAGGAATTATGACCAATGGAATGAATCATGAGAAAGAAGAAACAAACCCAAAAAAGAGAGAAAAAAGAAGAAAAAAAGGAGAGCTAATAGTTTGCCTCCATCTGCACTCAGACGCCATAGTTCTTTCTCTGGATGTATACAGCTCTCTCCATCATGGGTCCTTTGTATTGCTGACAAAAGCCAAGTCTAACAAGGTTAGTCATCACAGAATCAATATATCTGTGGTTGTGTACAATGTTCTCCTGGTTGTGCTCCACTCACTCAGCATTATATCACATAGGTCTTTCCAGGCTATTATGAAGTCAGTATCTTCCACATTACTTTCATATACCACAACTTGTTCAGCCTTTCCCCAATTGATAGGCATCCCCTTGATTTCCAATTCTTTGCTACCACAAAAAGAGCTGCTATAAATATTTTTGTACATATAGGTCCCTTCCCCACTTGTGTCATCCCTTTGGGAAACAGCCCTAGAAGTGGTATTGCTGGGTCAAAATGTATGCACATTTTGGCTCTGGCACTTACCCAATAACTTGACCCTAAGCAAATCACTTTATTTATCCAAGTCTTAGTTTCTTCATATGTAAAATGAAGATAATAATGCTTACGTTGATTATATCACAGTGTTATCGGGAGGATTTTTTTTGGTAACCAAAAGGCATGTAGAAATAGGAGTTGCTATTGCCCTTGTAAAATAAACACAGAAAGGAAAAAAAAGCAAAACAAATACAAAAACTTGAATGGGAAAGCAAGTCAGAAAAGCAGATACTAAAAATTAAAGAAAGACACAAGCTTATAGAATAAGGTTAAGCCAAATATTAAATATCAAAGTGAGTAGCACAGGATTATGTATTTCAAACCCAGTATGTATTATGTAATTATGTATTATGCACTATAATTATATGTATGTATGTATGTATGTATGTATGTATGTATGTATTTCAAAGAAGAAAGTGGCAGGAAGAGTTGCCAGGAAGGGAAGAGTTAAAAGGCTACAGAAAGAGAAAACAAAGGAAAATACAGGCATTCAAAGAATCATCACATAGCAACAAGAGAGAATTATGATGAAGAAATGATTACAGTGTAGGAAGAACACAAAGGAGAGCATTATCAAAGGTTGAGATAAAAACAGAAGAATTACAAGTGAAGGGGAAATACATACATGAAGGAAAAATGGGATGCTCTTGGAGATGTGGTCTTTACCAACCCAGTATGCTTTATGACTCTGAGACAGAGCTCAAGCCATCATATGATATTTTGCAGTGGAAAGGATGCCATTTGAAGTTTTCATGATGTTCCTGGACCACAAAGAACAGCAGTACAGTTGGCTACAACTCGACTTTCCAGATCTCTGAGATAATTTAGTTTTTAGTCTTAGAAATTTTTTCTTGCTCATCCTTTATCTTGAATTCAGTAGAAATATCTAACACATTCCCTTGACTCACAGATCTGAAGTCTTTTAGAAGCTCACCCATTCCTTTCCCTCACCCCTCCTTGGCCACAACAATTCTAGTTTGAAAGGGGATCTAAAACAATTCTGGATATTTCTTCGTTCAAATATTGTTCTTTCTTCCCATTCAGTCATAAAAGCAAGGCTTTGGAAGCAAACAGAGGCATAATTTAGAGATCTAGTCATGTGTCAGTGTCATATTTGGGACTTCAAGGAACAGAAACATAAGTGCACCAACCTTAGGCTGACCATAGGGTTTAGTGATAATAGACAAACTAATCAAGGAGACATACACTCTTACAAGGAGGCCACAAGATGAGTAAACCTTGTTTCCTTGACATACTAGATCACTTCTTTGTTCTGTTTCTGGGAAATGAAACTGCACATTCGTAGACCGAACTTAAGGAACCAACTGTTTCAAAAATCTGGCTAGCAGCTGCTGTGGGGGTGTAAAATCAACAACAGCCAGCTCACAGAATGCTGCAAGCCCAGGTCCTTTTGATCTGCTTTACTAAGAAAAGCAATGTTAAGTGGTTAACAATCTTGCTTTAATTCAGTATACAAATATCATTTACTTGGTTCAGGGGTAAAAACCAGCATCCCTAATTACAAACTAAATACAATTCATAGTTATCAATATCTGAATGTTCAGCCGAGGAGCTCATTACAACGGCTGGCCCAGTCACACACCACTTCTGCTGTGGCACAGAGCTCTGAGAGAGAAGGCCAGCCTCTGAGCTTATATATCTTGTTCAGGGGGCCCTGACCTCACCCAGGTAGAAAAGTCCCCCACCCCCAATATCACATCAGGTACAAATCAATGACTCCCAATTGTCTCAGTGCTGAGAAATACAAAAACATCCCACTTTATCTGCTCCATTTAAACAAAGGCCAGAATCTTTAAAGGTCAACAGCAAAAAGTTTCACCTTAATTACTATTATACCAGCTTAGTTCAGGTGACAAACTACAAATGACCTGCCCATATTAGGGGCTGCGTGGTTTTATACAGAAGTAGGAAGAATGAGCTCTAGTCTAGGGTAAGCAAACCTAAGACATCTTTGAATGTACCAGTTGGGAATGTTAGGTAAAGTTGTTCAGGATTCCTTTAAAGTTAAGGATTGTGCTTATGGATATGCATCAGTCATCTCAGCTGCATCCATCTTCATATCCTTCCCTCCTCTAGGAAAAGGACAGCTGACTTGGCCAACCTGCTTCAGGGCCTCTTTTACTATTCTCTACTATACGAAAATGAATCTAGGTTCTTCCTGAATAAGAGGTGTCTCTTTATAAAGATTGAAATATGGAATGGCCCTCTTTTCTCTGAGCTCTAACCAGATGTGAATTAAAGCTATATGCAATTAATATCTGATATGTGCATGATACTTTAAATTTTTCGAAGTATTTTGTAGGCATTATCATATTTGAACCTACCATCAACCTAAAGTCTACACTAAATTTTTATCTCCCTTCTACAAATGGATAACCCAAGACTCAAAGAAGTTGATTGATTTTCCCCCAATCAGGCAGCCAATAAGAGTGGATTTTGAATCCAGTTCTTCCCGTGAGGGATAGCTCACAGTGAAGTTCCCTCTCTCCCTGCTACATTCATCTCCCTGCTATGCTCCTATCTCTCTCCTGCACTCTGCCTGAGTATGAGAGATGGCCTACAGTTTCCACATGCCTATGTTCCCTTCCTCCAGAAAGCCTTGAGTTAAGTTTCCATTTTCCCCAATAAGTTTCTATTTCTCTAGCACCACATCAGCATGAATGGGGGAGCTCGGTGCTTGGTCACTCCTACTTCCTAGTACACATGTGCATCTAGTCCGAACATGGGAATGTTTGATTCTATTGGGTATTAGCTGCTGCATTTAGAATGTACACCCTGAGTACCCAGTCAAAGGAAAAAAGGGTAAGAGAGTGGGAGGGGGCATGCATTAGGGGTATAAAGATCTGTTTTTCCCAGCATTCCTTGGTATGCCCTGGAAGATACTGTTTGAGGAACAAGAGCTGTGCCCTTTCTCATGAGAAAGAATAAAGAACTTTTCTGATCTCTGATTCAGACTCAAGATTTTTGATTTGGTGGTCATCATCCCACACATTCCTGGCTTCAAATCTAACATCTTATCTACTAATGTGGATTGTAAATGCCTTGAAGGAAGGGGCTTTTTGATTTTCGTCTTTGTATCTACAATACCTAGCAAAGTACCATCTTCTACAGGACTCGCTATTATGTAGACACTGTGCTTGGAAAAGAAGCCCATGGCTCCTCAGATTTAAAAGGAAAGTAAATTTTAATTTGTCCTAAAGGTTGTCTTTTCCTGAGCCCATGGTTGATATTTTGTACTTGACATTCGACAGAAGCTATTCATAACCTGTATCCTCAACTCAGATGCACCTGGGATCTCATCATTTTGAGAGTTCACTCCAATGATGAAGATAGCAAACCTATCCATGCTTGCCCATGCTGCACAGCTATTATCCTTAATCCTATAAAAGTTTGCTTCAAGTACTCCACTAAATATTCTTCAATCATGTTCTCCCATTATCTAGAAGATACCAGTGAAGCACTCTGGCCATTAGCTATCATCCTTCCCTTTCAGAACATCCTATCTGTTCTTTCTGTCATATAATCCTCGGATGACAGACTGAACTTCTGTTGTTCTTCTTCAGAGTTCCTTGTAAGTTGTATATTGAAGCCTGCTCCCACTCACAATGTGCTTCTCCATTGCTCTCTGTGTAATATTCATCATTAGTTCTTGGAAGGCAGTGGTGATCCAGATCTCTCTGCTGTATATTAACAACAATAAATGTTTGTATTGAAAAGATGAACCTGTGCTGTTCCACTTAGAGGCAATATAAGTGATACAGGATTTCTGAAAGGGGTTCCAGACTGATCCTCTTTTTCAACTCTGGGCCAAGCTTATTGACGATCTGCATTATGTGTACCAGATATACACACTGTTGGACAAGTTCTATAGCATGCTCATTCATAAGCATGTTGAAAACTGGACCATAGACATTATTCATCCACTTAGTTTTTCCTGTGTGGATATAGAGGTCAAACACCTTTACGTGATTGCAGATCTCTCCCAGGAGGCTCTACAATGTCTTCGGGTTTGATGGAATAACTACAATCTCTTTTTCAAACAGGAATGTGTGGAGGACCTCACCAGGCACAATGAATCCATCCTTAACCTAGACCTGTGTTGGGATCTCCTCCATTGAAGTGGTGAATCAAAACCTATATATATTAAAATTATTAAATTATTGGGATCTGGAAAAGTCAAGTAAAGACATCCAAGAAAGTGGCTGGAATGTCTTCTTACATGGTACTTTTTGTACAGCCCATGCAATATTTAGCACAGGCTGAACACTTAATAGAATTTATCACAACCACAAAACTGTAGGAGGCAAAACAGAATCACAGATTCTCAGACTTGCAAGAGATATCAAAAGCTACCAAGTCCAAATCAAGAAAAGCATTTCCTCCACCACTACCCCATCACATGCCCAGCAAGTGGTCAGACAGCTATTTCTTGAAGCTTTCCATTGAGGGGAAACTGACAACCTCTCAAAGAAGTCCATTTCACTTTGGGATAGCTCTAATTAGAATAGGATTTTCCCCCCTGACATGAAGGATTACATATTTGGATAATAAACATGCTTCACCTACTTAATCTTTCCTAAATCTGCCTCAATGCAGATCAATGCAACATCCACTAATTGCTCTGGGATCATCCTTTTGGGACAAAGCAGAATAAGTCTAATCCTTCCTAGCCATGACAAACCTTTAAATACTTTGTATCGGTAAGGCAAGATTCAGGATTTTGAGGATGACCATGAACATGCCTACATAGTTTGGAATCAAAAAGTATGAAAAACTCTTGTCAGTAGAAGGCAGAAGAAGTATAACATTTATTTAGACACCAGAAGATCAAATCCCAAGACCAATAATTCCAATTTGATATAGCAGTAATTATATTCCAAAACCAGTAAGTCCACCTCAATGTAGTAACAAGGAAATTACAACACAGTATTATAGCAAGGAACCAAGTCATCCTGTGACCTTCCTCTCTGCTGGGATCTCCCTGTAAACACTCACTAATCTTAATTATCTGCTTGCCTTTGTTCTCTCCCCTCTCAGTTCTGTGATCTCTGGAGCTCCCTAGCTTCCACTCTACTCTCCACTCCACATTCTTTCTGCAGCTCTGTCTTCTCAGAATTCTTACTTCTTCTTCTTGAGCCAGATTCTGAATTCTCACTTCTGACTACTGACGTCTGAATTTTCTGCATATTCTGAGTTCTATGGCTACCTTCTGGGGATATATACTCTTTTTAGGGTTGGAGGGCTTCACACCTCTCATGACCTAATTAGCAAAAGGGTGTGGACTTGCCTACAATCTAGCCTCTCCTAATCAAGTTTCCATTAACTGGCTCCACCTGAGGCCTTTTGAATGTGTGGGAAAGATCTTTAATCACATTATCACCACATACAGTTATCAGGTCATCTAAATCTTTTCTTGAGGTCAAACATTCTCTGTTCCTTTCAACAAATTCTCACCGGGCCATGAACTTGAAGATACCATACCATTTACACATACACACACACACACACACACACACACACACACACACACACACACACACACACACACACACACACCCCAAGGAGTCCCTATCGTTGATTTATTTGCTTTTTAAAATATGACAATGAAAATTGAACCCAACATTCTAGATGTGGTCTTACCAGGGAAGAATACAAAAGAACTTATCTCCTTCTTCCTGGAAAATGATGGCCCTCTTAATGCAATGTTAGGTTGTATTTACTTATGTGTATCTAGGTGGCCTAGTACGTAGATGGAGTCAGGAAGAACTGAGTTCAAATACAACATCATGCACTAACTCTGATCCTGAAAAAGTCAACTGCTGTCTGCCTAATGGGGGTCAGAATAGCCCCTACCTCCCAGGGATGTTGTGAGGATAGAATGGGATACTATTTGTAAAGCACTTTTCATACCTTTAAGCCCTATAAAATACTAGTTGGTATTATCGATATTATTACTTTCTACCTTCCTATTAACTTATATAAAGCTTGTCATCCACTGAAATCACCAGGTTTTTTTCAAATAAACTACTGTCTAACCACATCTCTCCCAACCTCTACCCACTCTCTCCCATCCTGCACTTGTAAAATTGATTCTCTGAACCTACTTGTATGGTTTGATATTTTTCATTTTTTAGTCATTTTTCAGTTGTGTCTGACTCTTTGTGATCCCTTTTGGGGTTTTCTTAGCAAAGATATTAGAGTGGTTTGCCATTTCCTTCTCCAGATCATTTTAAAGATGAGGAAACTGAGGCGAACACGTTAAGTGACTTATCCGGGTTCACATAGCTGGTAAGTGTCTCAGGTCAGATTTGAACTCATGAATATGAGTGTTCCTGACTCCAGGCCTGACACTCTATGCACTATGTCAACTAGCTGCCAGGTTGGATATACATCACTATTAAACCGAAACGTAGTTGTTTCAACCCAGTATTCTAGCCTGTACTGTTTCTGAATCCAAAGTCTACCTCCCGTGATGTTAACCAGCCCTTCCCGCTTGGAAGCATCTGCAGATTTCATAAGTGTCCTATCTCTGCCTTTAGCTTAGCCATTGATAAAAAAAATGTTAATTAAATAGCACAGAACCCAATCCAGATAACTGCACACTCCAATGGAGAATTTCCAAGTTGACGTCAAACGTTGTCATTTTTCTGCCACAAGAATTATTGAGAGACTATTAAGCATTATAATGAATGCTAAACAAATGAATTTCACACATTAACTATAGTCTACCAATTTAGTGACCACAACAAAATAGGATCTGGGTTTAGACCAATAGGAGCTATTCATGAAACTTCATCTTTTTTTTTCTATTTGTTTACTAATAGTCACTTTAATATTAACTAGAATTTTACCAGGAATCAGTCAAACTCACTGCTCAAAAATTTGTATATGCCATTCTCTTCCCTTTTATGAAATTTGTGATATATTTACACATTCTTGAGGTTTTAGATACTATTCCTAGATTCCATGATCTTTCAAAGATGTTTTAAGTGGCTCAGTGATCATATTAGCCGTATCACTGGGTATTCAAGAATATAAGTCATTTGGACCAGGTAACCAGACCTAAATAAAGGCAGCTAAGTGCTTTTACTATTCCCTTGATCATCTTGGTCATAATCTCCTTTTTGATTATTTTTATTCTATTCTTTCAAGTCTAAAAGCAATTCTCTTGGCAGAGAAAATTGCCATAAGTGTCAACACCTCTGTCTTTTCTCTGCTATTAGTTACCACCATCTCATCTACCCTTAGAAGTGGGTGGGGCTCCTTGAGCTTTGTTTTGTCTTTGTTCAAAAACTCCAACACATTTTGTTGTCCTTAGCTGGGTTTTTTGTTTTCTTTTGTTGTGTGTGTGTTTGTGTGTTTTGTGTGTGTGTGTGTGTGTTTGTGTTTGCCAGCTGCAGTTCCATTCTGAGTTTTAGTGCCCCTCACACTAAACTTATAGTACTATTCCATGCTCTCATGTTCTTTCTGTTACCTGTCTTTGTTTCTATCTTTCTTATTTTTTTTTAATCTAGATTAGTTGGTAAATTCCTTGTGCATCCACAATTCCCCTTTTCTCTACTTATCAGCATTACTTCTCTTTGTGTCTTTAGCATTTTAATTCTGAAAGCTTCCCATTGCTCCGTAGATAATTGCTCCTGTAGAAAGGGAGTCCGCAGGATGCTCACTATCCTTTCTCATAAACATATTTGAATCTTCTATTCCAAAAGGCAGTATACATGCTAGACTGTTCTTGGCTTTCCTCTCCATCTCTATCATGAATTTGAAGATGGGGTGGCCATCCCCCTTTCTCCACCATCACCATCATTTCCATCATAGAAGTCAATTTCTTTCTGTTAGAATAGATTCATAACAGAATTGGCCATTTTTCATTCTTCCAGTTTTTGCATATGCAGGATTGCTTCAACACTTATATCATTGCCTTCTTTGCTTTTTCAAGTTTACGATAAATCTTCAGAACCTTTGGAGCTTGTCCCTTGATGATTCCTCTTTGTGCTTATTTTGCCCTCTAAATCAATAGGTCTCTCTAAAGGGGACACACACACACACACACACAATTGAGACAGTTAAGTGGTACAGGGGATATAGTACTGATCCTAGAGTGAGGAAAACCTGAATTCAAATCTAGCTTCTGACACAATGTAATATTGACTAAGTCACTTAATGTCTGTCTGACTCAACTTCCCCATCTATAAAATGGCAATAATAATAGCTCCTACCTCCCAGGGTTATTGTGAGTATAAAGTGAAACCCTCTAGTGAAGTGAAACAATATTTGTGAAGTATTTAGAAAACTTTAAAGTGCCATGTAAATGCCAACTATTATTATTAAGCAAGAGAGAATGAATTTTATTACTTTGAATTTTCTTGATAATTATATATAACTTTTATTGTTTAAGGTATTTTGAAAGTCAAATAATCTTCCTACTTCTGGATTCTAGGTTTCATAGTAACCTATGGATCAGTCAACCAATCAGCATTTGAGTACTAACTTTATACCAGAGAGATTTGTCCAATGTTTCTTTTGGGAGAATGTACATTTTTTTCTCCTTTGGTGATTAGGTTCGAGCTTGCAGGACATATTACTTTTGGTTTCAGTTTGAGTTGATTTGCTTTTTGAAATATATTACCCCATTCTTTTCTGTAATTTCTCTTAAATGCAGACTATTTCTGCATTATTTAAATCACTGTTTATGCATATTTGAAGGTCTTGCTTTTGCCTTTCTGTAAAATTTGTTATCACTGACTAACTTTGATAGACTTGGCTCTTCTCAGCAATACAAGGTTCAAAAACAGCTCCAAAGGACTCATGATGGAGAGAGCTGTCTACATCCAGAGAAAGAATTATGGAGTCTGACTGCAGATTGGGGCAAACTATTTGTTCTCTCTTTTTTTCTCTTCTGTTTTGGTTTCGTTTTTTCTTTCTCATGATTCATTCCATTGGTCACAATTCTTCTTGACAACTTGACTATTGTGTAAATAAGTTTAATGAGAAGGTATATGTAGAACATGTATTGGATTCCATGCCATCTTGGGAGGGGGAGGGGGGAGTGGAGGGAGGGGAAGAAAATTTGGAACTCAGAACTTGTGGAACTGAATGTTGTAAACTAAAAGTAAAAAATCTAAAAAATTTAAAAAGAAATTTGTTATCACTGAATTTAACTGCTACATGACTTGGAGCTACAAACATTTCTTTTCATTCCTTTCCTTTTCCTTTTCTTTTGTATTTCCTACCACTTGTCTCTCTGAATCTTCCTCATTCTTTGCTTTTCCTCCCTCTCACTCATGGTTGCTGGTCAATATCACCCTTCCTGTGTTAGGATATGCGCAGATTAGTCAGACCCAGGCTCAAGCCCTGAGTGATGTCTCCTTCAAGTGGAGGGTGTTAGTTCCAGCTGGGTTTCTAGACCCTGTTCTGCAGTTCAAAAACTTGCTCAATTCCCTCAGGTCAATGGCTCAGCACCTTCCACACATTTTCTAGCCTGCCTATGTCTTTCAGCTTCTTATTCCTCCCTAATTCTTTCCCTTAAGTGTCTGGGCAGAACCTGTGTCTGACCCTTCCTGTGGGGTTGGGGGCAGAGGGTTTGGGGAGCGTCATCACAATGTCGAGGTCTCTTTAGGTAGACACTGATTGACAAGCATGTGAGTTTGAGTGTACTTGAGGAAGCAAGTACATGGAATCAGTGGGGGTGGAGAAGTTCGATGGGACCTTTCAGCATTCAAGTTCCCAATGTTGGTTGATAAGGTTTTTACCTCAATGAGCAACGTATGTTCTTACCCCACAGATTCAGCTATGACCATTCCATGTCTGGTGACTAATCTTTTTCTTTCAAGATTTTGGGTTAGAGGAATTTGCAAAAAAACCAAAAACTATTCTATCATCTTACTGGTTACAAGATAAGTTATTCCATTTTTCCAAGAATGACATTTTCATTAAAGCAAGCAAAGAAATTTTTAATTGCTGAGAGGAAGAAGAAGAGAAGGAGGAGGAAGAGGAGGGTGGGGAGAGGAGAGAGACAGAGAAACAGAGAAAGCATGTGAGCTCCAGCAGGTAAGTGATATTCCCCTCTCACTCCACTCCAATATTCTGCCTCTTTGTCACACTTGGGAACTGTTTTCCAAACTGTTCATCTATTTCTTTTTTCATTTCAAGTTGTCTATATCAGTGATAACAATTAAACCATACATAAGGATCCCTATGGGTGTATATTGACCTTAAAAATAACATATTAATATTTTTATTTATTTGATTAAATATTCCCCAATTAAATTTTAGTCTGGTGAGTGTTGTGTGCCAAAAGCACAGAGACATATATCTCTGGTCTATAGTATATTTCAAGACACCATTCCTGTTTCTAATTTTATTGATATTGCCCAAATTTCTCTACCATGTTTTTCCTGTCTGCTCCCACAATTTCTCCCATCACCCCCTTCACCTATCCTGTTTCTTTTAAATAGGGCATAGAGTTCTGAGACCATATTCGAGAAGGTCCATTTACCAAATTGTAAAGAGTTTAATGGTATGACCACAATCACCCAATGGTGTCTGATCTAGGATTTGAATAATTTTCCTGACCCAAAGTCCAGTACTTATTCAACTACAATAGCTCCCTATTAAAAATCATAGTCCTTCATTCTCATCATCCCTAAATCTTGACATCTCAGAGCACAAAGCTAGGAGGTGGAAAAACAGTCCAGGCCTGGGACCAAAGCATCATCCCAGCTCCACATCCCTTC